>MOOZ01002892.1:1632843-1647098 GCA_002930495.1 Cecropterus lyciades
AGTAATTGGAAACGGAACATGGCATTTAAGGTATACTTCGAGTCGAAGCCATTCTGAGAACAGATTATAGCCATTATGAATGTAATCGGAATATTTTTTTATGATCGCCAATCTTTGTACAGGCGAAACCTTAAAAAGGTAACTGAAATACAATGGGCGAAGGATACAATGGCATTGCCGGCCACATGGCGAAATGTTTTATTCTTTTTGAGTAATCAAAAGATGTTCATTTTTACTGTTCATTTACGGCTGCAGCCGATAAAGCCTGTTTCTACTTTTTTATTTATCGTATAACATAGAGCTAAAAATAATCATTATTAAATTTACTGCGTAGGTGTACCTATATCTTTGTTATATTGTAACTACTTAGTTACGTACTGTTATACCGGTAATTTCTTTGATACTTTTTATATAGTTTATTTTTTATTTTGTACTAACGGTTTTTGTTAATAGCGATATTCAGTTATACTAAAATTTATACGAATATAAATATATTCAGATTAATACATACAATATTTAATGTTTACTCTATAAACATGTCAAATGGCATATTTCAATAGAGAGTATACAATAAATATTCTATATTATATAACAAGTGATAAGTTTATATGTATAATTGGTAACATTTGATTAAGAAGTCAATAAACTGAACCCTTGGCATTAATAATAAGTAAATAATCTTAGAACCTGGTTGTTAATTTAAGCGTATTGGCATACTACTAGTTTTCAGCTCAGTTGTATCTTGTATGAACTTCAGCTGTAAGAACTTTTATGTGTAAATAAACGAGCGAACGAGCATGCAGCCCACATTGACCATCGAAATCTAAATAGGAAATGCATGATGCCTAATACCTATCACAGGTGCATTACTATAAGTAATAGTTATACACAAAACTACTCGTGTCCGTAGTGTTGGAGATATGCAGTAGCGAAATAAAATCATTCAAAAACTTTATTGGCATTTGCAATAGTTGCAAAACTCTTATTACTATCAAAATAAAACTGATCTTTTGAATACACATCAAATAATATCAACAGTCTGATTTTATGTTTTTACTTTATTTGTATTTACGATATGTTTTATGCGAATTGTATTATAGGAACTTAGATTTTTGGGCTACTAGATTTATTTATTTATCTCCTAACAGATATATAATGGGATAAGTCTAATTCGGAAATCTCAAACAACTTGGCTTTACCGAGCATAAATATAAAAAAAATAGATTTATTTGTAGGTATCTGTCTGTCTTTAGTTGTGCAAATTAACCGCAGCAGGCGATAAGCTTCCAGGAAGTCGCTGTTATGCATCTGAATTTAATCCTGTATTCCCTTCGTACAATATACATGGAAGGAGAGCTGGTAGTGTTATTCTAGACTGACACTAAGCTTCGGCATAATTATGGTAAATTCGTAAATCAAACTTTGATTTTGTGTTATATAACATATCATACAATAAATTAACATTTTAATAAAGTTTATTTTACAGGACCCATACATATTAACAAGCTTTTAAATCACCTATAATGGAATGTAAAGAAATCATGTAATTAGTTTGACCTACCAAATACAAGGTAATTAGCGAAAAGCCTGTTAATGACTATTTTATCGCTAAACTGATTTATCTTGACGTGTTTTTAATGTAATAATGTTCTAATTGCATAATCTTTACTTATCGAATAACGGCATTATTTCAGTTTTGTTGTAAATATTTTGTACGTATTGGAATTGTATATGTAGGTGACGTATTTTTAATATGTACTGTTATGAGTATGTAACGGAATTCTTGAGTTGAAATATTTAAAATTAAAATAAATGTTAATTAATATAATTTGTCCGTAGATAAATAAGTAGGGGAGAGAGAGATAAGAACGAAACTTAAAACTTGACTGTCTTATAAATAAATATAATTGCATAATCATGAAGTCATACAAACTTGAACAAAAACGAATGTAGTTATCAAATTATTGCAAGTTGGATGAGAGCAACGCGTTGAAATCTTTTGTACAGGGACGTGACGGGAAATGAAATATGCATAAGATTAACGTTTATTATTTACAATATCATGGAAATGCGGTAACTATGCAAATTTAGTTCAATTATAACTGTAATTATAACTGTTTAACCAATTCAAGGCTATTGAAAAATTATATTAAGTAATAAAATTAAGGAAGCTCACAAGTTGAATCAAAAAAAATATTATTTGACGATGTATAAAAGAGATATTTTATGACCCTTGTTCCGCTCGCCTATATCACACCCTTTTTATCCTCGGTGCTTCTAATAATATAGGGACCTTACGACCTTCGTGGTCGAGTCGTTTGTTCACTTGCCCTTTTAGGTACAGGTGCCAATTCACCTGTAATTACTTGCCATTTTTTATTTACTTATTCGCCCTTTACGAATAGTAACCAGTACGATAACACGCCATGCGGGCTCTACTTTCTGTAACGGTACGATCGATTCGTCTTTGTCTCTACAAATAAACTGGTATCATTTATTTTTATACTTTTAAAAGGTAAAAGAAAATAGATACTGGGTAATTTTAAACTTATAAGGAATCTTATTATTCTTCGAGATTAAATATTACCTATATATTATTAAATATTATTATATTTTTCGTAAGGTTCAAATAATATGAGCAAAGAAGGTAATAATAATATTGAAATTACATACTTGATAGATACCTAGATACTTCGTGTTATCTATTTCTATAGATACTCATTTTCAATGATGTAACGATAAAATGTACGAATTAATCTTATATAAAAACATCAAAAAATACGGTGAAATGTACGTGCATGTGAGCGTTGAATCCAGTAGCGCACAGTTAATTATATTTAAATGACAATTGAGATTGCGGTGAGTAACCTAAATACAAAGCGCGGTGGACGGCGGAAGCGGCGCCATTGTGCGGCAATCATTGACACCTCGCTGCCTACATCATCCGGCCAATTCCTGTCTCGTGCTGTGACGACTTCACACTCGCCATATATGTATGTACGGCGATTGATCGCTCAATGAGTCTCCTACTTAATGGGCATACGAGCGTAAAAGTTTATGACTCATGTTACTCTTCTCCACTCCACTTTGATAAATACTTCCTCAGATGTCCCCTTTCGCTAGGTGTTAAAATTCCTTATACCTAAAATCTACGATAGAAACACGCATATCAACAATCACATCATCAAGATCTAAACGTGGTAATCATTTTAATTAGCAACTACCCACATTATCTTTCATTTGCTAAAACATTCGTTCATCGACTGTTGAATGTTAAGTTAGGTATTATGACGAAACTCCCAACAAGCGTCACTCATCTTAACTATAATTACCAACGAAAATAATTTATTCCAGTAATATCAATATTTTAGCACATCTATGTAAGCAAACATGCGCAAAGTCGCGAATACACGACAGTTATATCAGTGATTCACGTGTTGTTGCTACGAGTACTTGAGCCCGTTAGCATATTGAATGACGGTGTGACCGATGTTTATAGACATGTCGATTTATTACTTTTATAACGTATTAAAAAAAACTTTGCAATAGAATTCCTACCGTCCGACGAAAAATAAAAACAAACATTACTATCTTCATATTACTGTATATTGGAAGTGTTACTTAACTATAACATTATTTAATGAAATCTCTACATAGGGATCACGTAAATCCCACATGATCGCAGGTAGATGTCGGTTGGCACAGCGTGCCGAGAACAGGATTCTGTCCAAGCATGGGTATCCTTTTTTTTGGAGGCGACAAGTGGCCGTTATGGAGGAAGTGACAAATAATGAAACGTTATTTTCGACTTAGTATTAAAAAGAATGCTTAGAAGCAAGAAAATGAAATAACTGACAGTACGATTTATGTAATAGATAGGATTAAATATTTTAGAACACACGAAAGACATACCAAGGAAAAAAGATACAAGACATATTTTGCACATTCACACATGCATAACATTCTGTATCGAATCATTATACATTTTGAAACAAATTAAAGAAACATGATTCAAGCAATGAATGGTGTCTTTATGTACTATTAATATTCAACTTACCGGCACAGTCTTTATCCTTTTTCGAGAGAAGAGGTATGGGAGCATCATCAAGAGGAGAACCGGTACAAAGCGGGTCTGTTTTACTTGCTAGCAACTCCTGACCCTCTTGAAGCCCGAGTTGCTGCTCGTGCAGCCGCTTCTTTATAAGGAAGATCTTCGGCATCTTCGATAGTTTTTAACACTACACTGGAATCCTGTTTGTCTCTATCACTAGGTCTGTAAAAATTCACCCCTTCCAAAACCGATCAACACAATTTTGCATCATAACACTGCACGGTAAGTTTCCTCGCGTCGCTGATGTTTATTTAGTGCGGAGCAGCTAGCGGCACATGCGGTACCGTTGGCCGCTGCGAAAGGACTGAGAGCGAGTAGGTGTGCGGTGCCCGCGACACCGTTGCCCGAACAGGTCCGCCCGCGCCCGCGCCGGCGCCGCCCGCCCGGCCCCGTGCGCCCGCGCCGGTCGCAACAAACCACCGCACGCCATCACAAAATATAGATTCCAGTAAAAGTGCTGTACATAGACGCTCCTCCAATAAATCCTGCAATGCCGCACTTTTGTACTTTCTATAGATAATATTGTCCCTTTGTGCATGTCGGTCTATTACTCTTTGAAGGCGATTATTGTACTCGCATTACTACAAAAAACCTATTAAATATTTACATAAACATATCATTTATCACTATCCAAAAAATCTTATGCATTGTTATTATTTATTCAGGTATCTCTTTAAAAAAAGTTAGATTTAAAATATATCTTCTAATTAAATATATTTGATTCTAATTATAATATATTTGATTTAGATAATGAAGTGCCTGAACTTTAGGTATAAGAGTTACTGCGTTTCGAAGAACAATTTACATCAAAAACTATGTCAAACGAATCACCAGATGAGATGAATCACGAAAATTTCAAGGTGGAACTTACATTTTGCGGAAATCAATATTCTACGAATATTTCATGCTTGTTAAGCATTCCTCGTTCAAGAAAATGTTAAGACGATTTATAAAAGTTCAAAGTTTTCGTTGTAAAACAAAATATTACCGGTAAATATTTATTCATAAAAGAAATTAACAGAATAAAGGAGATCTAGAGAATAAACAACCAAAACGGAGACAGAAAGCAATCAGTGAAGGATATTCAGCTGTAAGCACAATGCCAGGATTTACGAAAAGATGCAATAAAACAACCTCAATACATTTTACAACTAGCTTACTATTGTTAATGAAATTGTTATATTTTTGAATAGGATACGATTGAATACAAGATTTTATTACTTCATTACGTCTAATATCTTGGCGGTTCCTTTGTCGGCAACATGTCCTGCACTCGTCACAAATTTTATATTACTAACATTTTTTATACTTCCTTCTGCTTTCGATTTTGATTCTGTTATTCCCGGTATCACAATAAAGAATTTAACTCATTCATATTTTCCGCTTCAAAGTGTTTGCCAAATAATACTTCCGTCTTTAGTCGGTATGCACAAAACGTAATAGTTCCGCTAGTTCTGATACTGGTTTATTGATATGAACTTGTACTTCCTTAGAATAGTCGGGTAATATAAGTAACTCTCGATGTATTTCAAAAAGGTATATTGTTTGTAAACCACAAAACGAACTCGCTATCGACACTTGATACAAAAAACAGCTTATACTCGTCAAAGCATTTCTCGAAATCCAACAAAAAGGATTACTTACACGGTTTTTAGTGTTTCTCAAAAAATTTACACATCCTTAATCCACAACTTTGTTTTCAAAACTTGTAATCCTTGTTTAAGAACTTGAGATATTCCTATAGTATATCTTAACACATGACACCGCTTGTCATGTGTTTGCTTGTCTTGTAACGTTAAAATAAGGAAGTACCTACTTAATATCATTCATTCTATTTTTCTACTTTTAATTGAATTTTCAATAAAATGTATCCCAAAAAAGCACTGCGAGTGAATATGATACACTAATCAATGATAATAAATAAAAGGCATTTCACTAAGCAAGGTTTCTTGGTTAACTAAAACACCATTTTAAACATAATAAATCACTGTTTATTAAAAAATGCCTAACGATCCCATAAAGTGACAGCGAGTTATTGCTAAAACAAATAAAATAACCGTAATGTGCTACCGAATCGGCTCTGTTTACTTTTTGGGTTCAACTAAAAAATGGAAGTGATTTCTGCCATTTTGTGCGTTAACTGCGTCATAAGTTTTTGTGATTGCAAAAAGGTACCGACGTGATGGTTTTTACAAAATTATGTTTCTGATTTTAAATGGTTCGTTATTTGTAGCAAACGATTTTAGAATCTTAGTGCCGTAGTACTTTTTTATAGTTTGACCTGAATATGTAACATTCCTGTGCACTATAACAACATTTTACACATACTCATGTAAAATTATCAAATAATATAGCTTGATCTTCTAATATTCTATTGACTATTTTAACTTTTTTAATCTAAAAAAAGCGTGTGACAACATTATTCATTCAGTCATATCGTAGTTATAACACTCAATTACAACGACAACCCTTAATTGCAACTTGCTCAATAATTATATTTAATTCGTAACGCAATACAGCTTTGTGGGACGATTACATATTTACATATACAGGATATATCATAAACCTCCGACTATGATTTCATCAACAGATTTCAAGTAAAATGATTGTGGGTTACGTTTTATTATAAAAAAAGGATAAAGGAACAAACCATCAGGTTAAATCAGTTTTTTTTGCAATTTGGCTCGGTATAAACTCTATAACACAATAATTAAGAAACTACGCGTTATAAGATTAGAATCAGTTAAACTGTAAACAGGTATGTTTCTTGATATTTTTATCCAAGATTTCTTGCATTATTTATGTAATTTGATTCTTATATTCGTAAAAAATGCGTAATTAGTTGAAATTACGTTGTATAATGTAATAGCTCTGCCAAAATGACGGTAGAAAATTTCAATCTCCGCACCATCCTATAACAAAACACGCTTATTTAGGAACAAAAAGAGACTTCAATCAAGTATCATAATATTTCTTTTTTCCTCTCTTTGATGCACGTGATTCAGAATCGTGCGGTGCCGTCGTGCAAGCTCTTCAATATCTATAGAGATCAAGGTAGCCATGAAGCAAGAAATAAACGAATGTGGTAAAACTAGGTTTGTCAAAAATGTATTTTCTTACCACGGCAAAGGCCTTCCGTTTACAGTAAAGGTAAAGTATGCAAAGTAGTATTGCGTATTACTCACTTAAAATTACTTTAGGATTAAATCAATTTAACATTGAGTAATAGCAATTTGCGTTTTCGATTATTATTGTTTTTTTTTTATGATTGTTAAACTTTTATCTGATTTACACGTACATGTTTAGCTCTTTTTTTTGTTGATTTTGTGTAATTCATGTAGTATTTTCATACTGATTCCATCGACTACGGTGATAAAAATATGTTATGATTTTTTTTAATAAGAAGCAAACACCAACAAATTTAACTTAATCCCGCTGTGCTCTATTACTATACTCTTTGGTTTTATGACACTAGCAATAGAGTTTAAGAAAGCTTTAGTACTGATAATATAGCTAGGTATTATTGAAATCCTTAAAATTTAATTTAGTTTAATATATCTACGAATATAATATATTTCATTTACTGTACACTTGGTGATATCTTTCTTATGCTTCTTACGATATAGATGGCGCTGCACACTAAAAGTTTTTACACATATGCATAAATGGCTTTACTGTTATCTACGTCATATTTTACTACATCATTGGTGCAAAGTCGACGTGCGCGTCGATTGCGCAACGACCGCCTGCGCCTGCGCATGCGCCGTCGTTCCGCGCCACCGCTTTGCCTCAAGTTCTTGGCAATGTTAACCTCTTTTGAATTTGCCTAGAAATAGTAGGAACCAATGTTACATACATTGTAGATGTAATATTTGAGAAATTTAAGGTGATGGCCGCCTCCCACCAATATCAGTGTAGAAGCTTTCTTACTAAGGAAAATCATTGAAAAAATTATATGAATTAATATTATTGTGTATATTGTAAATTATTATATTACAAAGATTTAAAAACTGTCTATCTATTTGTATTGGAAAAGCTAAAACATGTTTATCTTAAAACGAATACATATTGTTGCAACAAAAAACATAGATAAGCTCAGGCAATTAGGTTAAAAAGAATTGTTATAATTAGATAAAACGTAGGCGTAAAACCCATATCCACCTTTGCTTCTTAATGGGGTATTTTTAGCAACTCATATCTGAAGAAAAAAATATAACTATCATTTAATAAATGAATAGACATGAGAACTTGTAAACTTAACTTAATTTAAAATTAAACCTTATTGAAATCAATTGAATAAGTTTCTTTTCATACTCGAACACTGTGTTAGAAGTAGACATTCGACCTAAGGGGTAACGTATGAATTTTTGCTTTCGTTTTATTTAGTAATGACATAAAGCTCGTCGAAAGCTACCAATAAACAGAAATTTAGTCGACAAACAAAAGAAACAAAATAAAAAGGCACCGTAATGTATATTTATTTTATGATATATTTCTGTAACAAACGTTGTTATCCTCTATTTTCCTTCCCTACAAATATGATTTGACTTAATAATAAATGTTAACGTCTTGTATTTACTGCTTTTAATTTCTTTTTAGACAAGTAATGGTTGCCTTAAAATTAACATATTTAAATATTCATTGAGTTCTGTTGCTTTTGCATAGATTTTGAATTTGCAATTTGAGTACACATATTAAAAAATATAGTTTACATCTTACAATTCCTAAACAATCTTGTTTACCTGAACGAATAGATTGATTAATACCATAACCTAACATTTATGAATTTAGTTTAAGCATAGGTATAATCTCATATTTTATTCCAAAATGGGATTTAGTAAAGACTGTTCTGCTTTCACAAATTGGAAGACTCTTTTTAAAATTTGTGTGCTTTTCTTTCAATTCAACAGTTTGCGTTACACTGTTGAATTAAACAAATGTTCAATTGATATCATTTGCATGTTTTACATGATTATTCTTATCGTATATTTAGCCTTCCCCGCTACAAACATAGCATCTTCAACTCAAATCGCTTACTTCGCCCGTTCTGCATACCAATTAGTAAGGCCAAGAGGTAATTGAATGGAAGTAAAGGAGCCACGTAAAATTCGTAAAGCTCGGCAGATGCATCAAGAGATTCAAGTGTGTCGTGGATACAGATCGCAAGCAACGGTACACTTTATGCATTCCCGATGATTGCGCTCAAGCACGCGCAATCTGCCACCATCTTGTGGATGTACATCAACAACATGGCGTTGGTATGTAAGTTTATAAATAGGTCCAGAAAAGCACGAATTTTGCACTGAAATTTACCGGCTATTATTAAATTTCAGACAGTATAAAATCGTTAAATATTGGCAAAAATGAATGAAAAAAAACACCAATTTCCGTAGTGCGTTAGCTTCACTTTCTACCAAAGTATTAAGTGTATTATTTATTTATTTTCTTCTTCTATTTTGTTAGTAGTAGAAGTGGAAGAAGAAGAAATATTGAATTTACATAAACATATATTTTTATAAACTCTAAAAATATATGTTTCTTATTAAATACGCCTAAATATTGCCCGTCTAAATCTTTTAAAGTTTCCGAGTGTAAATTAAATGTTGTTTCAGACTTACACCGATGACGATAAAACGTAATGTCATACGTGGCAAGCCAGAAGCAGAAGCTAGTGGCAAATAAATTGCGATGGTATTAATGCTAAGAACCGGTTCAGTGATTACACTCAACTGGACAGTCATATTATTCAATTGAAGGCACGAGCCTTCGATGGAAGAAATAGCGTTACGTTGCTGCCTTTGATGTATCTTATTAGTTTCAATTACCACGGATGACGGCACTTTAAAAGTTTGTTGACATCTGTAGACCAAATGATTGATTGATTGGTTCAATTTATCATTAGGTGGAAATAACTTGTCTAATAGCATATTTTTGAATAAGTACGAGAAAACGCTTCCTAGTTTTGCTGTATTTGAATTTATACTTCTATAAAACCTACTTATGAAAATGTTTGAAAAGTTAAACATATATCTCAATAAATCCGGAGGCCGTTAAAATATTTTCTGCCTAATGTTATTCACATTTTTTTGGACCTGAATAACTGGAACAAATCATACCTTCAATTACTTGGGACGTTACCTATGCCTTCTACTTCTTAACCCATGATTTTACATGCTGTATGTGTAGAAAAAGAATGAAAATTCAAGATCTACGAGATAATTGTCACTATAATTTGTGATGGGAGTCCAAGAAGTTATGTTACAAGAATGGTTAGTTACGTGAATTAAACGTCAGAAAAATCTCAAGCGCATGTTCATAATAATATGTACTATGTATCTATACCGGTTGTCAAAAGGCTGTGGCGTGCAGCTAGAGTTGCCATAAGTTTAGTTTTCGACCGGACAGTATGCCTTCCGTCACGTGAGTCTGGTTGGGAAAATCTTAGGAAAATGGAATAAAGATTGTCCGGATTTCAAGAATGCTCACAAGTTAGGCTAATAAATGTAAATAATATTTAAAATCCACACACTTATGTGTGAAAAGTATAAAAACTAATTACTTACTATTTTGTATGCGCTATTTGCACTGAATTCAATTATGCCATTACCGGTTTGTTTTTCTTATTAAAAGCATCAAATGCTGAATAAATAAAACATAGCTACTGTTTTGTATATCTCTTATTTGGCTTTGATGGTTATTTTTTCGATTTGTGATTTATTAGGTTTTATTTAGGACTGAAATGAATATCAAAATAGGAAATTGTCCGGTTGTTTTTCAACAAATCTGGCAATCATACGTAGAGCCGGCGAGCGACTGTGCAGGGGAGGGGTCGGGTACAGCGACCGCAATTCTACATTACAGAGCCATGAATCTGTAAAACCAACTACGATGCTTTTGAATTGAACTTTAATGTAACGCAATACGTGTTGTATTCGAAACTCGACAAGTGGTTTGTAAGCTCTTCTCATTGGTTAACTAGATAGCGTTGCCACACCGCAGCGCCCAGCCAGCATTGCCCATTGCCAAGATCACGGACCGGGCGGCGAATGTCAGCCACGTCACGACCAAGCTTTGTACTATTGCGACTGAATAGTTCCGATCCGAGTACGGAACGCAATTGTCACGAATCAACGAATGTTAAAGATGTTCAACATTCCACAAAAGTTTATTAAAATATAATAACATAATACTTAAAATGAAAGAATAATACACCAACCGTATAAATGACAGCAATAAGAATATTTTTTCTTCACTGTGTTTATATTTAATATTAATTTAGCAATTATATACTCAGGATATGCTAAAAAGCATTAGGTACTTCATAATATTTTTCTCCATATTTATGTATATTTTTACAGTGTATGTAATACGAATTGATTGAACGATTGAACTTTTATGTATAAACCTCCGGGTGTTTTTCCAGTAACGTAAATTAAAGGCAGCAAAAATTCCTTCTAATTGATTGATAAACAAATCACGCACTCGTGGCGCTCCCCAAACGAGTAGCTATTATGCAATCCGCTCACATAAATACGAACGTTTTTTGTCCACGCATCCCCACGGTAAATACTGCCCCAAGACTCCCGACGAGTTTTGCCTCGCATCGCCGTGTATGTATAATAGCCCTTGCCCTATCTTTATATGGGCCGAGCCGTAGCCTCCCGCAATCCTCATTCAATTCACGTAAGGTAGCGGCTCTAAGGACCGGGTTTTTGTTATAGCGCAACAGGTAGAAAGGAAAGGATTGCGAGTGCGAGCGTGCCGAGTGAGACGGCGCGATATCATCTTCAAGAGCTGTCTCGCTCACCGCGCCCGTCGGAGCAGAGGTGCGCGGCGCGGGCGCAGGAATGCCGTACGATTTGTGCTTGCGCATGCTGCGGACGGACTCTACAGATACATGTACGATACCTATAGCTTGCTCAGCATAACCAACACACACTGCCCTAATGCGTATGGGTCATATAGCGGGATTCACAGAGTTTAGTCAGTGAAATTATATTGAAAGGGAGTCTGATCATTTTTGTCCATATATTCAAACATATTGTCACACGTTAAACTAGTTTCATGCTCCACTAGCAAGAAATTTTATTTGATTTGAAGCCTCCGAAGTCAAAATATTATGCGCATAGCTTATGAATATGTGTTTATTTTTTACTTATATTTATTAGTTTAAAAAACTAAACGATATGTATATAGTAAATATAGTTAATTATATCCTATATTTTTCTTTTCAGTCAAAATAAAGTATCCATATATTTTTCATACCACTGTAACAATGCCACTTACAGTATTAATCTGAGCGGACGTATTAAAATCTCCAATTTAATGTGAAAAATATACGAACAAACAAAACATTGCATTATATTATGACCGATACCAAAAATCCCGTTTAAGTAAGCCTGACCACCGGCGACGTTAATAAAATGTCATCAAATTTGTGCATAATTATTTTTTCATATTAATTTCTTGAAGAATTATTAAATTAAGTACGAATCAATTAATTGAAAAATGTATATGTTTGGAAATTTTTTTGGAGTATACTTCTTTAAAAATAATTGCAAATAATGAATGAAGATTCAATGGACTATATTCAGTGGACTTCTTTTGTGGGAAAACCCATGCAGCTCTAAGATGGTAATTGGTATTCCGTCTTCTAAAATTCCCTTCCATTGCTATAAGCGTGAATGAATACGAGCAATGGAATTTTCTTTTAATTCTCGAGTAATGTTGTTTCATTGTGATTGGCGATTGTGGCTCTGGTCGGTGCTGGCGTAAGTGTGACATCTCACGTACATATGTACTGGATGATAGATTGAGAATTATGTCGGTCGTGTTCTTAAGTAAACATGACACTCGCACATAAAAAGTTTCCTCCGAGATCCGGTCACACTGGTCTGAGATCGACGACCTCTGTTAGCCGTTTGACTTAATGGAAATTGCTTTTCTTGCTTCATCTGGTTGATAAAGCGGGATGTTGTTAATTATTTTGATAAATATTTAAATCTGCGCTGTTCGACGGCGGTTTTTCGCTTGCCTGATAAAACTAACTACAGGGCCACGAAACCATCGCTTCTAATTTTAAGCGAATTTCTGCATAAATTTATGAATTTTAAGCGAAATTTCGCTACAAATTGAACCCTACAAATTAAAACTCAACACTGTAGCTTGCAACGCAAAGTATATTTGCGTATACTTGCGTTGCTAGCCACAGTGTTGAGTTTTAAAAACAAATGAAAGATATTTTAAATAGCTACGAAATTCACTGCAAATTGTAAGGAAATATGCTGAAATATATCAAAATTTGAACGAATTTAATGTTTTGGGGCCCTCGGGTAAATGATTTGCCTATCTTTATTTTTGCGTTGGTTACTTTACTGTATACTTACACATCTTTATTTTTACTGTTGGACAATTTTGAAAGAAGAAACAGCATCTATATTCGCGTACCTCTACCGCGCTTACATCAGCCGCGATAACATTACGCGACCGGTTACGTGCGCCGCGCCGCGCTCTCGGCTACGGTCACACGGGTAACCTTAAACATTTATATATCTCTAATGAGGTAGCCTAATTAAACTGTATTACAACGTTATAAGTATTTTTATTTACATATCTTGCTCCTACTACGAATAATACAGTAATATTGTAAGTTTTTCCTCGTTACAAAATGTTACTTATACATTTTATTTTATAATTAATATATATTCGTAGCTAGGTTAATGAAACTGATCCGTTTTAATGGATAGTAATTTTTAGTCTTATAGCGAGGGTATGAACATCTTTATGAAAGGGCTAAACTAAAACTAGTAACAAAAGCAGAGATGTTGCAATGCAAGCGACGCAGTGGCAGTGCTTTGGCGGTCGCGCTCGGCGGTGCAGCACGATCTAGCGTTCCGCTCTGCGCGGGCGCACATCCCCCCTCTTGAACTTACCCCCCTCCCACGCCCGGCTGGCCCTGACCGAGACACAGACCATGCCGGGCAAATTACGAAACAACCTATGAAGAAAAGCTATTCCTGCGTCTGCTGTCTGTTGACTGTCTTATAGGACAGAGTATGCGATATATATATATATAATAGGTTGGGGAAAAAGTCTTTTCGCATTATAGTATGTATGAACTTGTAATAAAATCTCTTTGGCTATA
>MOOZ01002892.1:1671415-1700574 GCA_002930495.1 Cecropterus lyciades
TTAATATAAGCTCATATACATAATGTGTTCACTCACGTGGCCATTATCGAGACGAATTGTATCGATTGGGTGGCGAATATTGCTCATTGGGGTTTTAAGATGTAGCATGATTAAAAATCTATTCGTTTTTTATGTTTATTTTTTAAATGGTAGGTGGTGATGACCACCGCTTTTCTGATGATATGCACGTTTGGAAGCTATATCATAAAAGGAGAAATAAACAAATATTATCTTTAAGTTATTTACATAGCAGCAAGGATAAACATATTCCTTAAAATATAAACAATACTTCGTCAAGCGATTAACAATATTGGCTGTATGAGAATATAATACAAGATTTATTTAAATCAAAAAACATTTACATACTTTCCGATTTAAATAATTCACCATGAATAAATAACGTAAAATATAAGCTTAACATTGAGACAATGGATTTTTGTAATAGTTTAATTTAAATGTTACAATTATCCGTAATTTTCGTAGGCTCCACTATCTCACTTATTTCTGTCTAAAAAAAGAGCGTTAACCACCGCTGTATTTTAGTTGGAAGGGTGTAAAAGAGAGATACACATACGAGGTATCTAACTTAGTCTACAGAATCTTCAGGGATATTTAATTTAGTCTTCAGGGGTATAGCAACGTTTATGTAGCCGACTTCAGATGGGACTCCAATGGTTTGTAAGATGATGCCTAGATATGGCTGTCACCACTTACTGCCAGATGAATTGCAAGCTTGTTGCTATTAAAAAGTAAGGACCCATCTGTACTTCACTGCATTTTAGAGCACATCCATCTTACAGCGATTTGACTTGTAAAGTACACGTGAGGGGATTCAGGGGTTACCGTAACTGTCGCGCGGGGTTCGAGTCCTATTACATCACTGGCCGAAATGTATTCGAAATGATGTAACTCCACAATCGATTATAATTTCACTTTTGTGTTAAGAACGACTTTGACGTATACGCAGTGAATCTTTAATATATTCCATTTCATTGAATATAGTAAAGATTCACTCGATTCTAATTCATTGTTCTAGAAGGAGCATATGTTAAGTAGTTGCATTTCTCAATAATTATACATTTTATATCATCTTCTAAATAACTCTGTATCTATGTCTAAAAACTGTATTATAATGTCATTTATTTAAGTTTGAAAAACATAATGTCATTAATATCGTCAACAGATACAAACGACGTCAACGCGTTATTCTTCTACTTAAAAATTATAATTTCCAAAATTTATTTAATTAGAAAACGGATTTCACGAAAAAGCCAAAGTCATCATTTTAAATTATTAAATTAAAAACGTATATCGCTGAAAATTGCTTTAATAAGGGCTTTACATATATTTCAATTTATTTTTACATACCTATGTGATAAATTACATATAACTTAGAATCTTCACTTATATTAATCCAGTTATGACTTTACTGGAAATGAAGCAACAGTAAACAAGTAAATGGAGACACGTTTTAATCTTTCATAAAGAAAATAAAGACATACTTTTTCGAGGCATTCCATCTTAGTCCTCAGGGGCAGCAACGCATCTGTGGCTAACCTTAGGTGAGACGTTGATCTTATCGAGGGATGGACGGCAGTAGCCACTTACCATCAGGTGGACTGCATGCTCGTTTGCTGATTCAAATTAATCAAACCCAAACGCAAGGTATCTGTTGAAAATCGTTGAGAAGTTCCCTTAACTGTCTTTCCACTCCACTATCCAATCGATTCGAGACCTTCATTAAATTATAGTGATTTAGAGACTTAATAAAAAAATAAAACACACACACTTGTTACCCCCTACGATTTTCGAAAGTTTTCCTCGATTTCTCTGGGATGCCATCGTCAGTTACTGGTTTCGTTATCATGGTACCACCCTTGAAATATCTTCGTATAACTGTATAAATTGGTTCATAAACGACGAAGCTATACCGTGAACACACATAAAATATATATATGGTCGAATTGAGTAACCTCCTCCTTTATTGAAGTCGGTTAAAAATACGATATGTTGATATGAGTAGTAAGAGATTAGGTCATTGCCCTGATTAGCATTTCAGGTAACATGGCCGACTTCAATTTTGAAAACTTTTCGTTGTATTAAGAATATTATTTCAAAGTATAAATAAATATTTTTAGACACCTATCAACTTATTTTATTCTATAAAATAATTTATTGTATAATTCTTTCATACTCCATCATACCTACAATCTTGAACAACCTACTACTACTTACAACAAATCAGATTTCATAATTTGGAAAAAAATAGCATTGATGTGTTCTAATCAATCTCAAAATTTAATGTTTAACAGCAAAAATGTACTAATTAACATGTTTTAATTTTTTGTATTTAAACTGAAATGGTATGTATGCCAAGTTAGTATAATACATTATATTTTTTAATATTTATTACATTGTTCACTTTGAATGGGTCGCGCCATTTCTTACAAAATATAGAGCATAAAGAGATTTAGATTATTAAAAAATGTTTGTATTCAATGTTTGTAAACATTGTAAACATTTTCTGAATGATGAGTTTAGGTTTCTGTTCTGGGTCTGGGTGTTTGTGTATTCGTCTTTGTGTGTCCATGGCAGCCACGACACAGGAGAAAATCCTACTGTGGGGCTATGAGTGTAAAAAAAAAAAGCGTGTGTATTGTAATTACGACAAATATTTTAATCAAAGCACTGTAGTTTGCAGTTTTATATCACGTTTCAAATATAGTCCAGAACATGTTTTTACTTAACTTTGATGATTGACTAACAAATGATGGAAAATGTGTATGTATGTGAAATTTTATCTTAACCTTCGCTTAGTGAATGAATAATTGAAATTATAGTTTACATTTCAGAAAAATAAACGTAATATGATCCACATCCTATTACTGTCCCACGGTTGGGAATGGATCTCCCAATATCGTAGTCATACTCAACTTACCCAGTGCGAATTGATAAACTTCCCATAGCATCGGAATTTTTATTGAACTCTCAGGTAAATAGAATTAAGTAAGTAGAGGTAAGTAGAGTTGACTAGTGGTGGTATTTCTTTACAGTAAAGTGAGTGATAATTAATTTCTGATGTGTCAGAGGAAAATGAGTTGAAATAGTAATGACATGAAAGAGGTGATGAAAACAGGTGTTTGCGTAAGATTAGAACCCAGAATCCCAATACGTTAGACTATTATTCATAACACTAAGAAATATCACTAATACGTAAAAGGTAGTAGAACTGTCAAGCAAAGTCAGGTTCTATTTCGGAAGCACCACCGCCACACATAACAGTAATATAATGCATACTTATCCGAGGCATTCCAACTTAGTCCTCAGGAGTACCAACGCGTCTATGGCTAGCCTGAGGTAACTCTTACTCTGACTCTGATCTTATTTGTGATTAAATTACAGATTCAAAATAAAAATTAAAAATAAAAACTATATTTCAGCAAAAATCAACTTTACATCGTTCATTTGCGGAGACGGTAAAGCTACGCCTTAAATGAGGTGTCGCCTGTACATGTACTTTTAACTTAAACCTACTTATGTTTTATTCAACCTGACAGCAGCACAATATTTCATCAACGACTCTCATTTAAAGATTATTTTAAGTAGATCGAGTGTAGTTCGACCGGGGAGGTATCACCGCCACACCTATTCCTAGCGTGAAGCAGTTCCTGCGTTTCGGTAAAAATGTGTGGTTTCGAACTTCAGACAGGAGTAGCATCTGTGATTGACTTTAGATAGAACACCGGTTCTTTATAAAGTTGCTTACAGGTGTCCATGTGCAGTAGTGGCCACCTACCATCAGAATAACAGCATGCTTGTTTGGTACTTCAATCCTATAAAAAAACGACTTTGTATATCATACACTAAATTTATTGAACCTGTTAAGGGTTTTGAGAATAATTCCCATAGCCCCTAGTATACAAGGAGCATTGACAATGAAATAATCGTGGAACGGCAGTTATAAAAATCGCATAATAGAAATTAAACCACCACCTCCGCATCTTTCTTCGTTTACAGGTGCCACATAGGCATCCTCATTCATCGTAACGGAGTTCCCACGATCGACTTATTCGTTTGGCATTGTGTACAACCCCTATTCATAAGGGCGATAAAGGTTGGGGGTGAATCTCGGACGCAGGTAGTGTGGGTGTTCGGTCGCATGGGTTATACTACCCTACGCCAAAAACATCAAAAATATGACATAAATAAATACAACAGGGTTGAAATTTTAATGTATATGTTTTAGTAATAATGACATTGTAAGATAACGATATAGACATGCCATTGTGAAAAATACGTTATCACCGTTGCTTATTTATAATAAATACTTTTAGTTTTTACGTTTGGACAATTTATATTCATTCGATTTATTTAAAATAATACTTTCGTGAAAATGTTTTGTTTTTATATTTATTCTTGACCGATTTATTAGACGTAGTTAAAAAATCTTAATTAACGCATATTATGATCGATATACTACGTCCTCCGGATATGGATGTATTATTTCTCGTTTGGAGCTGCCCTTAAATATAACTGAACTGAAGTCTGAAGAACGAATAGAAGTCTGAGTTTTGACTTATGTTCAACACTTATTTTCGAATGTATTTTTTTGTTT
This sequence comes from Cecropterus lyciades, assembly GCA_002930495.1. Lineage (NCBI taxonomy): Eukaryota > Metazoa > Arthropoda > Insecta > Lepidoptera > Hesperiidae > Cecropterus > Cecropterus lyciades. Next base: position 1,676,031 of record MOOZ01002892.1, read on the forward strand.
CAATCAATCTAATATATTTTCGGGTGAATAAACAACTCACGACAAATTCAACAGTAAAAATCACATCAAAAAGTGTTATTAAATATTATTTATTACAAGCTAAGCACCGCGGTTATACCTGCGTATTAAAAAATGTAACTAGACATGGTTACAGTCAAAATTGTAGACTTTATACCACTTTAACATTATAGCATTGCTTCAGAGATGACTGATAGCAACTGACATTAACGCCAGTGACGGTGTCTGCGCGCGCGGTTTGTTAGGTTTTAATTTGTTATTGGAAACCCTAATTATATTTTCTAAAATAAAAGTACCCTATGACATGACACATTAGGATATTGGCTATCCAACAGTGAAAATCCCGTCAAAATCGGTTCAGCGGTCTCTGAGATTATCTGGAACAAACAGTCTGACAGTCAGACAAAAAATTTGTAATTGATGTTTTGTTATCAGTATCATATATACTTCCATATGCATGGTAAAAAGCTGTTTTTTTGATATTACAAACAGACAGTTCAATTATATTTATACGTATAGATGTATAGATTGACGAATAGTTTCATCATTATGGAGCGTTTATTATTGTATCAAACATATCTAAATACTAGATCACGAATAAACTAAAATAAGCATGTTACAATTTAGTAGGTATTTACATAGGAAGAAAGCATCAGTTGATGTTCTCTGCGGGTGTTTCAGAGTAGAGAACAATGGGCAAGGAAACGGAAGTGAGTCTCTGAACACGTCCATTGCTATTTAATTATGCAAATTACACCTGACCCCGATTACAAATTATTACTATTGAGATGGAATTAAGACAAAAAATGATGATGAATCATGCATTAAACAGGACAATTTAGTAAATATATTTAATTAAATATTAATTAAAACTATTTATTGCTATTTCTAAAACACATTCAAATGTGGTAGTAATTCGTGGTGCCTCCAATAACGAACATTGGCAGGCACCACCGTTATATCTTTTTTATCTTATAACAATGTTAAGTTCTGGTATCTCTTATATTCTGATTTTAAGGGTAGATAACATTTTAAGTAATTTTGACGGGAAATTTTGGTCGATGGAAAAAAGGTCATCTACTTTCCCTTGATTTGTGCAATTTGATGACCAAAAAAAAGGGCATTCCGATCATAATCGAAATAAAATTTTACCGTATACTATAATGACCCAATACGGTAGACATTTAAAAAAGTTGAAAATACAGTAAATCTACATTAACTACAGTGCGCCTGGAAGCACTGGTAGCAACGTATCTCTGGAAAACCTCATTCATTAATAATACCAAGCTATAGCACTTTTTCAAAACCGAATAACATAAATTTGTAATTCATACAAACACTATGGAAAACAAACAAACAAAAGAAAGGAATTCTTTGTCATGTTTGACTAATAACCGATCATCTGATTGTCAACTCTCACCGAACAAAAGTAATCTTATTATCATCCAAGCCTCCATTAAATATGACCCTATTTACTCGCTTAGAATTTACCCAGTAACCAACATGTATAAAATAACATATAGGTCTCAAATTATGTTCTGATACTCACAATAAGTATTTGTTTCTTCTAGTGCAACACGTTATTGTTGTGTATGAAATGTCATAATTATGTAAATAAGTTAATTTAGTATTTATGAATTCGGCGCATTGACAACTATTACAAACCCATTAAATTAATAATTTGAAGGTGGTAGAACTCTTTGTGGTTCGACTCCGGAAGCACCACCGCCACACCTATTTCTGTCTTATAACAACAGTGTTATGTGCTACTGTGTTCTGGTCTGAAGGCTGTGGTAAGGGAGTCATACTTTTCCGAGGCATTTCATCTTAGTCCTCAGAGGTAGCAACGCATTTGTGGCTAACCATAGGTGAGATTTGATCTTACCTAGTGTTGATTACAGTTGTCATGAGCGGCAGTAGCCACTTACCATCAGGTGGGCTGCATGCTCGTTTGCTACTATCCATATTATAAAAAAAATAATAAATAGACCTTCTTACATTTTAAAAAATTTTTTTTTGCTAAAAACTTTATTTGATGGGTGCTTCTTCCATTAGTCCTGAATTCTCCTGGTTGCCGTAGTCTGGCGCGGCCTGCTGTTCCCAAGAATTCAGCTTCAACTTGATCAGTAATCAAGGATAAACTCTGCTTTAACTTCTTCGTATTAATTTACAGGAAGGCTTAAATACTAAAATATTGCAGGGATATTGCTTTACAAAGTAGATGGTAATCGAAGTCGGAAATCATCCCATCTATACGTACGAGTACTAAGAGCTGAAAAAAAAAGTTATTTTAATAATAATACCGAAACACTATTAATCTTACATTCTTGAGTCGAATTGTCATAAATTTTCTTGTATCATGAAGTTTAATTATTAAATTACAAACGTCATGATGCGGAAATCATGGATTGGATCGTGATTGTGATAAATAAAATAGGAATGATTCGCACGGAACAATGGTTCGGGTTATCGAACTGCGATACCATTTCGATGAAGGTCCCTAGATTCGAGGTCAAGTTTTTTCAAGCCGTTCTGGTAAAAAGTTCTAATTATTGCAAAGCTCGGAACCAATGTGCAGTTATTGAATAGTGAATAACTTTAATAAAAGTATTTTGTCCATGGCTTTTTCTAAATCTGCTCAGTGTAAAGTTAATGTGAATCAACATGCGGTTGGTTATCTCAGACTCTATCTATCAGACACTATCTCATGTAAGTTGACTTAACTTACATTTAAAGTTATTTAAAGGGAAACTTAAGTAATTCACGTATTACTCCCGCCGCTTTTTTAGTCATTAAAAAGTTTTATATATCTAAAGACACGAAACGTAATAGCCCGTCTATTATTGTTCCAGATAAAATAATATTTATTGTGTACCTACCGTAATACTACAGCGCTGACTCAAACTTACCTTTATAAGAATTATAGAACAAATAAATATTGTCTACCACGGCACTTTACTTTTACAGACATCGAATTAGTATTTAAATGTAAATGAACCCATAGCCATAAACTGCCTCAGGAAGAACCTCAAGGTGTCGGCGTCTTTCTAGGTTGCTAAATCTTATTGAAAGCGTTATGTGACGTTTGAAACAATTCGCCACAGGATGGCGTAGACCACTAATTGAGTAGAACATCATGGTGGAGTATGTTCAAGGTTTCCTCAAACTGTAGAAATTAACCCTATATTCACCAGAGAGACATGAGTCTCATAGTGTAATAGTAACACTTACTTACAGTACTGGATCACTATCCACGAACTAAGAAATCGTAGTCTACAGAAATGATAAAATGAATGGTTGAATATAATCGGACGATTAATGGTTTGATCTGTATTTCTTAGGTACAAAGTTATTACAATCTCAAGAATTTAAAGTACATAAAAGGTCATTCCCACCAAGAAATTCATTACAATATTATTTACTTTAAAATTAATGATTGATACCCGATCGGAAGGCAGTTTGACATTAAAGTATCAGAGATAAACGGACATGTCGTTTGCAAAAAACGAATCCTGAGATACATTAAACTGCATTTTGTAATGTATTTAAATATCACATTAATTATAAGCCGAGAGCTAATAGGCCGTTCGTAGTTTATAATCGATACTGACAATTGATCGTTTCGCTGAATTTTTATAAGGATATCCAGTATTCGGATGTGGTCTACGTATAACTAGGCTATGCCAAACAATATTATCATTTCCTATGAATGCATACTTTTCACTAATTACAAATGCAGTCCATAAGGGTAGATATTGTATTTCCTTAGAACACGTATTTGTAATAGTGATTAAAATGAAGCTAGGTCTAGTGCAGTCAGTCTTAAGATTGTGTGTGATTAAAATACCAAACAGGCAAGGCTATTTACTTTTAGACCTACAGGTAAGTAGGCACTACCGCCGACGGGGATGTATGCAACTCCACACCTATAGAACAAGTGCTTCAGATAGAAGTCTAAAGCTGTTTACAGATTCGTAGCCACTTTTAAGGGTGGTCGCCTCATATATAAATCAGCCGGCATCCACTCCCTTCCACTAAAGTGTCAAAATTCACACTAGAAATAAGGTTGATAGTGATAACGCCCAGGTCGAACTATACTTGTTCTATCTTGTAAATTATATATAGATGAGACCATAGATGAATAATGGTATATTTTAAAATTTCAGGTTTTGACAAATGTATATGCGAAAAGTTGCTTCCAGTTGTTATAACATGTCCTCAAAATCAACTCTAACGCAGATTCTGAAGTAGTCACCAATTACGTCCAGAATTAACCCTAAATGATAGTGTAGTAGGTAACCAATTTTTCTTTACCCCTTTTTTAAATTTAATTTATAAAACTTTTGATTTTTAGGATACAATATTAAAAAAAGTTTGAGTAACAGGCTAATACAAGAAAAATTTGGTGGTTAGTTTAACACTAGGTACTTGCAAACTTTATTTTTTAAGTTATTGCTCAACTACTTATATCATATTACGCAGTAACTGGATATTTTTGTCTCTAAGTCCTATCTTTTTCTTAAAAACTCATCAAAAGATGTCTGTAGCCATTACGTTAACACTACCATGAAGTGTAAAATTGGATCTTTTATGTTATAGCCAGTAATTTAAGCAAAACGCCAGCATACCTACTACATATATACATGAGTATATACATTTCATTGTTCGTTTCACACTTTTCATTCTTCGTTTCAAATTATAAGTAGCTTTGTATCAATAATTTAAATTAACTCTATTACATAACTTTTAAAATATTATAGCAATTGAAAATGCTTGGTAATCGGTCGTATAAGTTATGAAATTTGTATAAACAAACCTAATTTAACTGGTTTTGTCTAATAATTAAAAAGTAAACTACAAAGTAATTTCAGTTTCAAAGAGCATCGCAATATGGAACGCCATCTAGCACTGTTTGTGCAGAGACCACATAAGTAATAATATAGCTTGCACACAACTGTAGTACGATGAATGTGCGTGCACGTTCACTTCCCACACTAACACAACAAGCGCTGACATAGAAAAACGAACATTATTTACCCACACCAACACAGCATTACAGCCTCTTACGTGAAGAACGTAAGCGACTGCGGAACTCAAGATGGCTGACATTGGCAATGGTCGTTGACCCAGCGCGCGCAGCCTTCAAAGCTTAGATCTGACATTAGAGAGGTTGTTATTTTCCGTAGCGTTTTTTTGTTTTGCTTCTTTTTATGTTGTATTTTTATCTGGGTTTGAGTGAACTAACGCGACTTTTTATTACAATTGCAATGTTGTGACTTAATATATTATTATGTAAGCAAAGAATAGTTTTAGTCAATAAAGTTCACTAAAAATTTTAAATTACACTGTAGTTACCTAAACTAATTCTAATTATAATATTTTGTGACTGTGATGGAGTATCGAATTCCATTTTTTTATTCGAATACCTATATAATACACCTATAAAGGATATGTCTTATATTGTGTTATAAGTATTTATAGCGACTATAAGGAAAATATGATTAATATTTGTACAAAAAATACAACTATTCGTATAATTTCAACAGAACATTACATTCTGAATGTTAAAATACAAATACTTAATATTACGGACCGAAAAATTACGGTACCCGTCTAAGTATAATACTGATTGTTATGTAATTTTCGTATAACATGAATATTGATGAATAGTCTTAGTGTAATAGGTATATCAAATAACAGGTAGATGGGTACTTATTGTCGTTAAATATTTGCGTTGCTAGTCGGACGTAATGCCTGGCGACTATTTACCACATAAAGAACTAGTATTGTTCCAAATGAATTGCTGACATCGTTACCTATTAAGTAGGTGGATAATAAATAAACATGAAAATAAGTTTACGTTCTTGTATATTCATAGGATGTAACGTAAAATATGCCATCAATTAATTTGGTAAAAGTAAAGTTAACATATGGCTTTATGTTAACTAAAACCTTAAGTAAATTATTCTTTATCTATTTTTTGCATTAGAAGATAAACTGTGTAGGTACTTATTATTTGAAAGTTCGAGTACTATTAATTCAAAAATGTATTTGAGATATTTCAAAAACACCATACTGTAGTAATATATCCGTAATATACGCGATCTCATGAGTTAAATAACTTGAATAACCCATACAAAATAATATAGCGCGCGAACAATGCGGCGACAGTGGCTCCGCCGCGCGGGTGAGCGCGGCAACCGCGGAATGTAGCTCAAGCTAACGGTGCGCGCGCGCCGCGAAAAAACTCAAGTTCACTATCACGGAAGATTGCGCGCCGCCATTACCACGCGGTTACGTTGTCACCGGCTCGCCGCACAGACGACTGGTATTATGCCCATGCACTGTAACTATGTATTATATAACGCCGTCACCGCATTACTTGTATGTGTAATTGTTTTAATTATATACACGTGTCACTTGGAGTTTTATATAATCGGTATCCTAACAATTAGTGTAAAACACGTTAGCTATGTACTTTATTCAATGAAGGATCACCAACCTTATTCATAATTTTTAGGATATGTCTTGAAACTTTAAATCAACCTACAACGAACTTGGTAACATTTAGAAGGTTTTACTCATTACTCATCCCTTCGAATGTATGTGCTCTTAATGATAATACAAGAGCAACGTTATCTAAAACAATCTGCTATCAACACTGTTATGACGTGAGAATGAGGATTGTTTTAGGTTTAATCGTGGGTAAATTACTCTTCTAATGCTTAAATGCTAATTACTTTGACTTTGTGCTCGTTCATTTTTTATTTTCGTGCGAACCTCGCCTACATAACTAGCCCATGTAATTATAATTACATTCAACTTTTGGAACTTTCATGGTAGCAAAATGAACATATTGAACAATTTTACATATTCATCAGTCGGTAAGAGTCTACTACAAGATATAAGCCTCACCTACGTTAAATTCGACACCGTAGTTAGTTTTGGTGTTGATGACCGCAACAAATATAACCATGCAAGAACACGACTACACGACTCTTGGTTTCTATTCCTTTATTCAACTTATGATTACTTTTCTCGAATTCTTTTATTCAACGAGAATAGCACTTGTACTTAGTCTTTGGGGTTACTGACTCATGCTTCAACAAGAGACTGATATTCGAGACAGGAGAGTGATGAAACCATTGGTGGAGTAGTAGAAAAAGTCAATTTTTCCAATACCTTGCTAGTGGTTTCATTATATTTCCCAGCGGTGCTTGACTCCGTCATTTTTCCAACTGTATTTAGGTTGTCAGACTAATCTTCACCAGTCAGAGAGTACAAGATTAACATGATTAATCCTCATTATAAATTATTATTATAGCGAGTCACGGAAGTTCATCCTGTTTCCGCATTATAATGGCATTGAGTGCACTGCTTTGGTCTGGTTTGAAACTGAAATATAAATATTGTATTTCGAAAGAACATGGGTAGATAAAGCGATGTGTATAAAAGTTTGAAGGTTCGCCAAGTTCCACCTGTCAAGGCAATCAAAATTTCAAATTACAATCATTTATTATGATTTACAGTCGTTAATCATATTGTAACATCAATAATTAAATATCTTTGTTATATTTCAAACATTTTGTCAGGATTTAAATCAAAATAAGGACTCACTTATACCTACAATAATTTATTTATTTACTTTTACGGGAACTGTCATTTGAAAATTCTTTAATTGAATAGGCGAAAGGTTTTCGGGTTAGATTGGTCTTTAATTTTGGTATTTTTAAAGTCAAACATAGTTTCATACATACATATCAAGACGTAGTTACAAATAAAACGAAACGATCAAGCCATAGAAATAAGATTCTCACCCAATAACCATAATTTGCCAGTATCCATGACAAGCAATAATTAAATAGCATCGGATAAAATACATGCCTATTTGCTTCAGATATAATACAGATCAACCAAATCATTCTTTAATATAGTATGATTACTCTCATCAATTCATTAATGTGATATAATAATAAGATAATGTTACGATAAAGTCAATTAGAGCAACTACATATATGTGTATTTTCTAACCTTATATCAAACATGTTTATTGTTACTAAAATAAATCATTGAAAATAACTCAATCAGGACATTGACGCATAATGCTGTAAACAAATGAAGGCTTTTAATGAAGGCATATTTGCACCTGTCTCCAATTTCCTCTCACTCAAAATACTAATCACATACGGAGGGAACAAGATTCATTGTAGTCGTCGAGTAGCCCTTTTCTTGAACGCCTTTGTATAATTGTAGCAGGTTTGAAAATGACTCCAAAAACAAAGACATAAAAACCCTTTCTCCCGAAACAAATCAAATTTTAATTGACCTCCGTATGTAACAAGGTCGACAAGGCAGCTGACATCAAGAAATGGGTTACTAAGGCCATAATTTTGGACATTATTATTGGATATTGATTTATTTTCTTTTTGAGGCTAAGGATTTTTGCTGCAGGCTACGGATACTAATAAGGTGTTTTGTTTCATCGAGTTTTGCACCTTGTGATATCAAATCTTCGACCGCAAGGAATTTATTTGGATTGGACAAATTTGGAACAGGTGCTTACATATAAATGTTATCTCGATTAATGAGATTTATTTTAAACGAAATATGATTTATTTTAACAATAATTATTACACATCTAATTACGGTTTATTTTAGTATAGTAGATATAGAGTAGAGATTATTGTATACTAAAAACCTTTTTTTAGTTACGTAAAACGTATAAACATGTACATATATAAACGCTAAAAACGCTTTTTACACTCACGCTAAAAACGCTTTTTAGCCCCACATTAGGATTTTCTCCTGTGTCGTAGGTGCCATGGACACGCAAAGACAAATACACAAATACCCAGACCCAGAACAGAAATCTAAACTCATCATTCAGATGTCTGTCTGGCCGGGGATCGAACCCGGGACCCACTGCGTGTCAGACTGGTATGGTGACCGCTCTACACCGCTCTCACGCGGGTCGTCATGACATGAGGGTGATATAAATATTATCTTAAAATAAGCGATCGGAATCTGAATTTTCATTCGATTGATCGCATTGATTATCTCAAGATCTAAAACAAATACTTATTTAATCATCATTAAAACCCGCGGAGCGTTCACCCTGCATCTGGGTTCAATTCCTGCCAGCTAGATATGTAAATGATAAATTTAGATTATTTTTCTGAGCAGGTACTTGTCTTTTTGTTCTATGTGTGTGTTTGCCCATGATACTTGTGACATAAGAAAAAATCTAAAATGGGATAGTCCCGTACTCATAGGTCTTTTAGTAGATGATTCGAATCCGGAAGCACCACCGCCATACCCGTTTCTGCCTAATTCAATAGTTCTCAGCGGTAGCAACGCATCTATGGATAACCCCAGATAAGACGTGATCTTATCTGGGGTGGGTTATAGATGTCGATGGACGGCAGTGTTCACTTATCATCAGTTGGACTGCATGCTCGTTTGCTAATTCCACATTATAAAAAAGGAATGTAAAGAGTGTTACCCATTATATTATCTATCAATTATGTAACAAAAAATAGCAAGTCCTTATTCAGGTAGGTATGTTAGTCTTGTACTTTCAATTAAAGAAAATGAAACGAATTGTTGTATTTATGAAGAAATAGCTTTTTTCTTTTAGAGAACGCACGACTCCAGTACTTACTAACTGATAAAAAGCAGACTGCAAGACTTATAGGATAAAGATATAAGAATATACTAGATCTGAACTACGAATCAATCAAGCATCCGAATGTATAGAGTGACAAATTTAATTAAACTGATTTATTAGAAACAATCTTATATGTTATGGTGATTATTATGATCCTTAATTATGGTATGTATAAACATTTTTTTTTTGCGAGAATCATAGTGCGAGTTAATAAAATACGATATAAAAGGTCATATAAGCCTATCCACACATAGGCCTATCATAGTGTCTTTTTATAGTGTCCGACTGAAACTGGTTTTTACAACCGAAACCGAATCTTCCTTACAAGGACCATGTTCTAAGATTTTGACGGGACTTTCACTGTTGGATAGCTGATATTATAAGGAGTAACTTAAGCTACGTTTATTTTAGAAGGGTTTTTATTTACAGGGTTAATTATAAAAAAAAATTAAAACCCTCAAAATTACCCGTTTTTTACAAAATTGTTGATAACTTAGCTTAAGACAACTCGATTCTCGTGTAACTTGGACCTTTCGTATTAAGAATACGATGATATGATAAAAAATAAGATCTTCAACTCTTCCACTCCTTAATCTTTATCGGTCACAAAAATGTGTTGCGGGCGCAGTGACAATTGATACTTTAGACGGTGCCTATGCTCATCAGTGGACCTCAAACGACTGGGGGATAGATATAAAATATTTATTTGTATAATTAATCATTTTTGCACATTGTATTACAAAGTAATCTATTCGTCTTCACTCTCATTTTTGTTTAAAATTAAAAAAAATCGATCGTTTTAAAGATTTTCCTGTACAAACAGTCAGGCAAATTGCAAACAAAATAATAAACAGGTTTTTGAGTTTAGTCGTCAAGAGCATATTTGCATATTAACCAGCTTAGGAAACGTTAATATTTACTTTGGTATATAATTTTTATAAAAGTATATGTTACTGGACCTGTTAACCGTTAAAAAATCCGATGATATTTGATTTATTTCTCATCAAGCCATTAATGTTCCATTTGCTGTTTGTTCCATTGCTACGTTCGAATCTCCACTTATGGTAAAACTGCCATAGTAGTCAAGGCGCGTTTAGTACAAATAAACTTCGCAAGTCAAAGAACTCTCAGTCCTGTATCCCTTAATATAATTTTGCATACCGTTAAATGAAGTAATAAATAGTTTGTAAAAAGCATAACTTAGAAAAATCAGAATTTTTATGTTATATTGAAACCCCAGATTGAGAGGTCGAAATTCAAACTAGGCTAACAGTGTTTAACCACTTTAATATAGTTATATTCGTAATATTCAAACCTGTTTTCTATTAAAATTTTTGACGTATCTACTGCACACTTGTCTATGGGTAATGCATCTGCGGTGCGTAGGAAATGCAGTGGCTTTGTATTGCCGCACCTGCAGCGAACTCCCACGCTCGTGCACTACCTATTACTGCTCAGATAATAGAAGCGTTACTTACACTGCTTACGGACAAACACATAACTTCTGTCATTGTTGACTTACGCTCCCAGTGTGAGAAAATAGGTTCAGATTCACACAATATGAGTGGTAATGACTTCCATCAAGCACAATTTTACAACATCGCTATACTGACATTATTGTGTGAATTTCAGTCTGATTCTATGTAAAAAAATATTCCTTACTAAGTAAATGTATTAGTTAATGGACCCAAATCAATGTTAAATATCGTGAAAATTAGCCATATGTAACAATCTTTCAGAATAATAAGAAAACACTCACAATGTACAAGACATACGTAGGTCTACATAAAAAAGTAGAATAGATCCGACGAAAAAAAACCAAGCATTTAATATATTCACTTATATCTATGAAAAAATACATATTCACGCTTTCACTGACAAAAAACTGTTCCCATGGGTTTTTTCTTTAAATCATATTATACTTAAAAAATCCCTTTCGATTTCCGTTCCCGACAACGGAGGCGCCATCTGCCATTATTCTGGTCATGTGTTTGTTTGGAAGAGTTTTTGTCGGTCGGGATTTCACCGGAAGTTTCCCTAAACTATCAATGAAGGTGCCCAAGGAATTAATCTGATGCAATCACGACATGCATTATTGTGGGATTTAGTAGGTTTATTTAAACTTTTTAACTGTTTTAAAAGACTGAACCAGCGAACGAGCATGAACTTTACATTACACTATCACTGCTTTGTTTGCACTTACTATGAATACTAATGCAACTCGTAGAAATTAAGATAGTATTCCTTGTAAAAGCTTAAATTAAGCTTCCTTCCCAATTTGCGTTACAAAAAATAATTTTGCGTTATAGTTGAAATTCATGTAATTATCTTCTGATATTTCTGTTATTTGGGTATTGAAATTAATTGCTAATTAATTAGCAATTAGCAATTAGCTTTCTTTACCGGTCACAGAAAAAATTGTGCGGAAATGTCTACGCCTGACAGTTCTTAAAAATAACTTTCCAAAGATCTGCAATGGTATATCATTGAAAAGTAATGGATTAGCGACATATTCAGCCACATTTTAAAATAACAAAAGTTTCGTTAAATAATTTTTGTATTAACCATCCATTTCTACATAATAGAGTACGTATTCTTATCTTCTAGTCTTTATAATGTGCTGTTAATTTGTGCTCTGACGGAGTAATGCTAACAGGTACATTCCTGGCTTGTGATAACTAGATAGCAGAATTATTCTAATGAAATACAATGCTTCGGAATTGACCGATCGAATTACGTATTTACGGTAGAAACCTGTTGTATGAGAAACAAGTCTTTCTGAGTAAAATTAAAATAGATGGTAATAATAAAAAATAAATCTTTCTAAGTGGGTGCCTTCATTTTAAAAATAACTCATGCTTTAATTTTATATTTCAAGCTTTAACTGTGTAGGTGTAGTGGTGTGTAGTGTACGCTCTGTGATGACAAATCCACCAGTCACTCAGCCAGGACAAGTATAAAAAAGTTTAGATAAACGTCTTTACTGTGTAACATATAGTTGATATAGAATCTGAACCTAGTTTGTAACAAATAGCTCGCAATGCCGTATCGCTGCTTTAACTGCATAATAGTAAATTATAAATATAAGCCTTTTGTTCCTTTTTTTTCATATTGTTTACCGGTTATATACATAAAATCATTTTTATCTTTGTTTATGTATATAATGTACCTGCTACTGACTACTGTCCTTTTATTATAATTTTCTTAGTATATTAGCCTTTAAAACTTCATATTGTTTTGTTTTTTAATAACATTGAGATGTCTCGATTCGCCTCTTATAGAGGTCGCGCGTCCCCTCAGGAGATCGAAAGTAACGTTTAAAGACACTAATATAAAATCAATGTCGTAGAGACGACACTAATAATAATGCATAATACTATGTTGATTTATTATGTACACGCCATTTACGCATGTAACGTCAGTGTAAACCTGGGTATTATGTGCAGTTACTTGCAGTTCTACCTTGTAAGTAAGTAATTATTGAATGAATATGTGGCAACTTTGTCGTGTTTTTATAACATAAACATGACAAGTAAATCTGTAAATGGCTTATGTTCAAACATTTATGTACCTCCTACATTTAAGAATTATATAGAATCTTAATGTCACTTAAAATTTAACAATGTCTACTTTTGTTTAGAAATGGAATTCTAAACATACTACATATATTTTACAGTAGTTAGTACTCTTCATGTATGTATATATGTTTTTATTCTTACAGGATGCACGAGAAATGTGTAACCAGGCATTGGTGTTACGTCAGTACAGTGTTGGCATTTGTGTTATTTATTTACACTTCATAAATTTTGAACATTATAGAAGCCTTTTCTCATGCACCTATCTTACTTTTAATGTTATAGAGTTACTTTTATTCTACATTTAACTGTAACTGAAACAGTTTTATGATAACGTTTCTTTTCAATACGTTAGTTTTACTATTGCGTTATCTTAACCGAAACATTGTAGAAAATTACCCTTTAAGACCGAACGCTTTGAAACCGCTTCTAATAATAGACAAGGTTTTACGACTTTGCGTAAACAGGTAAACAATTTTTTTACAATGAGGAATGAGAAAAGGGCCGACTAACTTACTTTCTTTCGGAATCTTTCTTACCATTGTCCTATTTTATATATGAATGTGCCGACTAAACAAAGCTTTATTAGTAGTTGATTTTAATATTTTATATTATGCTGAAAGACCAAAATTTGCAGTAGTCACATAAAGTACTGGTACGTAAGTAAGTACAATTCAGTTATCTGTATTGGGGTTTATCTCAAAAAATATTATTAACTCTATTTCAATTTATTAAGTATAATAAATATTCTTATTACAGGTAACACAAAAAGTGAGATATCGTTCTCCAAACGCGATATTATAAGTCACTAGCTTTTACCCGTAGCTTCGCTCACGTTGACGCCCTTAAATTAATTTGGAAGTACTGCGTGAGCTGAAGATTCTTGAATTCGTGCAACTTTTGCTGCACGGGCCCGAGACGAACTTCTAGATAGATCAGATTTGTACGTCCGAGGCATTTTAGAAGAACAGAGAAAAAAATCTTAATTTTATCACTTAATTGTATGTGTGTAAAAAGTTTCATGATAATCGGTTGAGTAGTATTGGCGTGAAATCGTAACAAACAAACTTGTATTGAAAATGGAAATACGAAATCTCTTAGTCATACTACAATTTAACGTAATTTTAAACATGAAACAAATAATCAAAACAAAAAATCAAATAAGAAATACGAAGCATTTATGATCGAAAAAATTGGTCTTTACTCCAATTTGCACATTTACGATTATATTGGTATGAAACTAGCAAAAATCCCACACTTATCACATTAACCGGATGTAATGTTATCCGAACACTTGAAATTTTATTTTTATATTAAAACAGGATATTCCCGAAAGTGGTATATCTACATTATTGCTGTTTCCTGACCTATTATTGATCATGTGGATATTAGTGTAGTAACTATAAAATCATGTTGAAAATCAGGACATTTTTGTTTGATATTTTTCAATCAATATAATACGGAATAGTTGTAACACAAGTTCTAATATATATTTTTTTATTATCAATAATTATTTTCAGAATCCGGTACAGGTCACTTTAAGCATATTTTATTACAACAATCAACATATTATTTATCATAATATCTTATATATAATAAATTATATGGATTTATATTGTAAGCTGTTATTTTTTTTAATATAAAGTCTAGCATACGTACATATATTCACAAAATAGGTCGTACGATTTCAATTTTCTTTTTTTAGTATTGTAACTATTGGTTAGGACTAACCACTTATTTTTAGAAACTACAAATTCTCATAATACAATCATTTGTTTTACAACGCCATTAGGGAATAAATTACATTAATGAGATGTTGATTTCCTTCGTCCTAACATTTTTAATGCTTTTTGTTTGAATTGAACGATACATATTAACCGAAATTCGTACCTGTGCCCATACACCAATGAATATTTGTAATCGTCATACAATGTAATTAGCTTGTTTCTGTAATTAAACTGTATAAAAGAAATAAATCCACCTTCAAAACAAAAATATAGGGTTTCTAGTGGTACGACGGAAGAAAAAACTGAGATCGTAGTTAGAAGCGCATCTGCTGCGGTTCCCACGGACGGAAAAGGATTGCGAGGCTCGATGTTTTGTGCCCGAGACTGTTACCATCTTGCTTTATGACTTAGAATTTTTTTTGTTAGGCTAAGTACTATAATAGTTATAGGTAAAAATATAAGACACAAGATATTATTTACAAATTAAAAATGGCAAATACGTTGTTCTAGTTGGCAACTGGCAAAGAAATGTTATTCTACATTCTAGTTTAAATGATTTCTGACCGTTTAAAAGTGATTTTGATATTCATATTAAATGTTTGGGAAATAATAATCAAATATTCATAACAGGTATGCAGTTCGTACAAAAGACTTCAACGCGTGATTAAGGAGGTAAGTTAAAAGGAGATTTAGAATCACAATGACGTAAGTGCAAATACCGCACATTTGAGAAAAAATAATTGAATCAAGCGTTTATTTATATTTTTCTGTAAACTCAAAATTGACGGCATTGCGGTATTGCGGAACTTACGGTAATAACACAAAACAAAATATGCCTTTATTAGTGAGAATATAAAATACAATACAAAGATATGAAATAAATATATATTTTTTTAAATTTCAAGATAAAAAACAACTAAGTATAAACATACTGATAACGCAACTCAAATCCAGTCTCTTATTTCAGTTTGCCTCTTGGCAAAGGCCTCCTCTAACTCCCTCCCACAGGGCTTGTCTTTTCGTCTTCCCATCTGCAATGTTGTTTACTTCTTCTACTTTTGAAATCTCTGGGCAATCAATTTCTTATTTTTTTACTCCATCTTTCTCTATAGAGCTCATCAAAGCCATAGCCAAAATATTTATAAATTTCAATATAAATTTCGGTATTTTCTCTATATGCCATCAAAAGTTAAAAAAGGACAGTGTATTAAATGGAAATACACACAATGAAATGTCGTAAGCCAAATCCAATTTAGTGAATAACATAAAATACAAACAATTACCTTTATTACACATAACCACGGTTGTTAGGCAACGTCCATTTTGATAATATGAAGTGTTAAAACATTAACCACAGTTGGCAAGTGTGGAAACCTATGGTTAACTTTAATGTTATACTCGTATATGAAGCAAAGTGCGCTCTGCACTAGATTATTTTTTATTAAAGGATATTTATTCTTTGTTTAAATGAATTGGTATATTTATTCTAGTATAATGGCAACTTGACATACATATAATATAATGTCTAACATGTCTAGTATAATGGCAAATTAGTGTAATATATTTAATGAGGCAATATTGTCACTATACTTGGAATTTCTCTATTGTTCATCACTTGGAATTTAGCTATGTACTTATATTTAAACTTGGTTACATAAAATGGGTATGTATAAAAAAGTTCTTACATGTAATACAATTTTAACAATTTTTGTTAATATAATTTTCTAACTAATTAAGCATATATAATGAAGCATTTCATTAAAAATTGTTAGTGTTAAACACAAGAATTGTTTTGAAAGCAGAGCTACTTTCAATTTATCCTTAATAAAGTAATTGTATGATGTTCAACGTTACGAACATACTGAGGCACTATCATCAATCACACATCATGTTGGAGGATATTTTCTTGTTCTTTGTTCATGTCTTTCAATAAGCGCCGTTGAAATTAGAAGAGAATAAATAAAAACTTATAGAACTTTCCATTCTAATATTATTTCTGGCGTTGATTTTTTTAGAATTATATGAAATTAATGAAACGAAATGGCCCCTTATTTTTTAATGCCAACCCCTTTTAAATCATCATAAATCAATAATCATTGCTTTCGATAGCAATGTATTTTCAATGTCTAGTCTGATAGTAGTTACTCTACATTTCGCATAAACCATTTATCTAGATTTACAGAAATATAAATGCTTTTCATCAATATATATAACATATCGACAGCTTATATCTTATATTCCTAATCAATTAGTTACAAGAGACTGGACATACATTAGGCTGAGGTTGGGTTTGTTTAGTTATGTATGACATGTGTTTCAATGACGCGTAAACCTTTGGAGCATTTGAGCAAACGCACGCCACATGACTTGCTGATATTGCATTATCCTCGCAACCGCAAGCGCAGATTGGACTCAATGATCGTTTTTTTCTTCGGTACATCAATGACCGACAGATGATTTTTGGTCTTTCAGAAATTTTATTTTGAACAAGCTACTCCATGTGGTATCGCTCGCGTACACTCGCGTCGTATGGCTCGCTTACGGAATTTGTTTTACGAAAAAATTTAAAATGTTATCGAGATGAGCGTAGTTTATATCATTCCAAGGAATCTGTTAATATTTGTGTCAAATTCCCATTTTAAATAGTTTAGTAGTTGATTGGTAAAGACAAAAATAAAAGGTAAAATATCTCTACTCCGTTAAAAAATGCCAAATACAATTCTATTCAACATACGGACAAACCTTTAAATTTTATATACATGTGTTGATTGACAAAATCGGGGACACCTTCCAACAGCTATCCTTCAAATCTATTGTATGAAAATGATATTTGCAACTGATAAGTGCACATTGCGTACGTATGTTTTGCATGTTGCACATTGCAGTAAAAGGTGTACACTTCTGAATAGTCATATTCGCTGATCAATCATGATTTTGATCCAGAGTACTGCTGCTAATATAGTAATCACATTTTTGCATAAGGCAACTTTCAAATCAAACACATGTTAGAATTACGCGAGGGTTAGCAATTATTTAAATTGCTTCATAGATATACCTGTGTAATTGATTAGTTGCGATTAATTACGATAGTAACTTTAGTGGTAAATCTTTCCAGTCATTTTAAGAACTAACATTATGATCTATTTCCAATGCATTTTATTGAATGTATTTCTTTAAGTTCGAAATATAAAATGATCACGGAGTCCTATTGATGGAGATTTTAGCCCACAGACATCTGTAATCCACTCCATATAGAACAGGGGTTTTACTTGAAGCCGATCACAGACGCACTGCTAATCTTGAAGACTAGAACATTCGCTTCACATGAAAGTCTTATTATTGACTTCTAATAATATAATATGAGGACTGCGATTTGAACCTAGACCTACGTAAATGAATGATACCAAGTTGTCAACTACTGCTAACAACTACATTCATAAGTCACATAATGAAGTGTGCACTCGCTTGTGCCAAGTTTAAAGACCGATTAAATGTTTGTATAGCCTTAATTACCGATCAAATACTTACCGGAGCTGCACGGCTCGAGGATTGCGAAACGTTGGATGTTCAACCAGCCACATTCGTATTCTGTGAGTATAATAAGATAAGTGTAGGTACTCCGTTTTGAGCACACTGACAAGGCTGAGCCTGCGACTCAGAATATTTACTTACTTTACGTTTGCTCCAAGTACTTGCCCAACCATTTAAAAGTCTAACAAGGCATAAGTGTTCACAATATTTAAAGGATTATAAACGTAACAGTCACTAACATTTAACTCATATAAACTTGGTGTTATGAAAAGCATGAAATATAAATCAATATCTGCAAACCTTTAACTAGATTTTAATGATAAAATATATTTTTTGATATCATTTTTTTTTTCACTTTTACATTTTGAATTATTGTTAATGAATATACGAACATAAAGTAGTACGATGCCTTTTTGTATCGTTAGTCATCGGATTTCCTTTCATTTTATTTAAAAACGCTACGATTGCTAAGCTAATGTATATGAATCAAAAAATCCTAATGGTGGATTTGACACACATCCATAACTTAACTACCATATGTGTATGGTGATATGTAACTAGTAGAACAGCAACCTACAGTCTCGTTTATATCATACAGCTGAAGTACGCGTGCTTTGATACGTGACATAAAGATAGTCGCCATCTTTAATAGTGCAAAATATCGAAATAAGTAAGAAGTCTAAGTAAGAAAGTAGCCTATAAGTTAACCAGATAAATAAGCTACATCCATGCAAAATTTCATGTAAATCGAACCAGAGAATCTTGTGTGATCAGATATCATCACACCAGGCATCTAGCGTCTCAGACACTGGCTGTGGCAAACAAAATGATATTCTATTATTGTATTAACAAATTTATATCTGTCCTAACACTGCCATGCCCTCCAACAATATTCAATAGAAAAACATGATTTTGTCTGCCATGACCAAATCTGGCACGTTCAAAGTCATTGGATATTAATAAATATTACGTATCATCAATAAAAATGAATAAAATGTATATTACTAAGCTAACTCGTCCAAATTACTTGTATACATTTTTTTTACATTATGAATGTAGCAAACGAGCATACAGCCCACCTGATGGTAAATGGCTACTGCCGCCCATGGGCATCGTTAATCAACACTAGATAAGGTCAAAGTCTCACCTAAGGTTTCAGATGCGTTGCTACCCCTGAAGACTAAGATGAAATGCCTCGAAAAAGTATGTCTCCCATACCACACCCTCCAGACCAGAATACAGCAGCGCATAACACTGCTGTTATTAGGCAGAATACCAATAGTCTTTAACAAAATGTGCATAAATATAGCAATAAATTAGTCTACATTAACACGTAAACTACACTATGATGTCTTGGGAAAAAGTGAGTTATGTTAAGAGTATCACGAAGAAGTATAAATTTAATTGAAAATTATGTCTATAATAACACAATTCCGCTTTATTACTTCACTATCCGACACGTGCTATAGGTTGGTTAAATATGGATATTCCTTTTCGACTCCTGAGCTCAAGTTCCGAAGATGATTGATCATACATATAAAGTGTGGCCCTAAACCATATCTGTTATAGGAATAGAGACAAACTTCAACCTGACAAGATACTATCTATATATGAAGGATTATGGAAACGAAGTTCCGTAATGCGGTTTGCGGGAGGAGTTTAATGGTAGAAATCGTCAGGTAAGAAGAAAGACTTTCTCTGTTCTCTTATTCTAGAATAATGTTGTTCATAATCTTATGCAAAGTAAACAACATAACTTATAAACTTATTTAAACCCTTTCAGAATAATCAAGGTAGCCAAAATACAGCTAATGGAATGAAGTTTTATGCATAATTTATTAAAAAATCTAAATGGAACATGATAATATATCACAGGTCATATTTCACTTGTGAATAATTATAAAACATCAATCAAGTGTTACAAGTTTGTTGAATTATCTCATCCATATGTTTTACACGCCCCGGCGTAGCGCGAGGTGAATGCCCTGTCTTGTCCTCTACGAGACTTATATCTCGGAGGCCTTCTGCAGATAATTTTTACCTATTTCTTTTAACATTATATTTTATAGATTATAACTGGTCGATACCTATTGTCTTTTGATTTCGACGTTTTATTTTACAAGGTAAGATGCTTAGTATTTTATTATTATTTAATGCATTCCAAATTACATTATTATAACTCTAAACATTTAAAATCTATTGTGATTAGCATTTTTGCAAGTCGCATACATATCAAGTTATTATAATAACTATCGCGTTATAAAGTAAATGTCGTAGTATATTACATATTTATGACAAAACCAAGTTTTGGGCCAAAAACCTCATAAAACCGGTCGTAAAGGTAATTATATACAAAGTCTACAGATTATTAAAATTGTGAGCGCATATGATACTAGCATTTAAGTAGGTACTAATACATTGTAAAATGAATAAATAGAGAATAGTGTTTCTATGCTGATTACTTATATTTTTATATAAAAATAATTCATAATGGATATTTGTTATGAACAATTTGGGTAATGGATTCGATAATGCTACAATACATTTTCAATGATAATAAATAATTAAAATAATAATTAAATTACTGCAGCTGGGTATAGATGTACATAGGTATGTGTGTATATATGTACAGGAGATGTAGAACCCCTGTTCATGTCGACTTAAAATGTCCATTGTCGACAGTCAACACTTAACATCAGGTGCGCCTCATATTCCTTTCCTAATTCAATCTTATAAAAATCTATTACTTATCATTATTAAATTAATAAAAATTAAAATATTAATGTTGCCAAATTTACTTATACCCTTTAAAATTGATTGCGCGCTATTGCGAATATACCTAATATAAAAAGTTGCAAAGAACAAGGGTCAATACTCCAGTATTAGGTCAGAAACGAGAGGTACCTCCTGCGCCTTGTACTTAGTCATACTTATCTGAGGGCTTCCTCCAATTTAGTCCATAGGAGTAGCAACATATCTGTGGCCGATGTCGATTAAGTCTGATCTTGTCTGGAGTTGATTATCAGACCTATTACTATCAGGTGGACTGCATTCTAGTTTGCAAATTCAATAGAACCCATAAAAATGAGTAGGAATATGAAACCTATTTTCCTCCTTGCGTGTTCTACCGACTTTATAATAAACAGGAACTCTTTGACATGGTGCCTACTTCACCATTCCTCCAGCGCACTACTAGCGACGGTAACGGTTTTCCATCAGGTATCACGTACCTTATCGCTAGAAATAAGTGTAAAAAGCAACTAGTAGTACCTATTTCTAGTAAGTTTTAAAGGGTTGGAGTCAAATAGTGACCTAGTATTAACTGCGAACTCACATCTTTTCCTCGAAGTTAGCCGTGGTCAACAAACAAGTGCGGCAGGGCCCACATCGCTGGCCCACTTTTCACAAGAGTATTGACCTCAGAACTCATTCCGTATAAATTTAACCAGCCATGAATTTCTATTGTGGCAGTTCGTACTAAGTTATGCAGTCATTGTCTAGAAACATAATAAGGGAATTCTAGGACAGTTCTCGTGTGGAATCTGCTACTTACTAACCTTTTGTTGAAGTTTGCAAAAATGACACAAACCAAACAAATTCTAGTCCGTTATATTTTATTTCATTTATATTTTCATTCAAGTAAAATTTTAATATTTGTAGTTTACTTTATGATTGACGTACTACTTTTATTATATATTTGTATAATATGTCGAAGTATATGGCATGTGAGTATATGAGAACTACGCAACCGAATTTCGACCTTGAGTTGTATAATGAGTCGTGAGTAAATGAGTAATTGTAAAATTTTGTTTTTGACTAATTCTGGTCAATCTAACGGCAACCGAACATTGTAAAAATATGAAGAATTTAGTTGTTATCATATTAGCTTAACCAAGACGGAAGCTTGGGAGGTTTTAAAAACATCCAGCACGGATTTTGTATTCAAACTAATTGTTTTAAAATATTGTTATAGTTTTTTTTTTATAGTACGGAAGTAGCAAACGAACATGCAGTCCACCTGATGGTAAGTGGCTACTGCCGCCCATAGACATCTGTAATCAACCTTAGGAAGATCAAAATCTCACTTAAGGTTAGCCACAGATGCGTTGCCACCCCTGAGGACTGAGATGGAATGCCTCGGAAAAGTATGTCTCCCTTACCACACCCTGCAGACCAGAACACAGCAGCGCATAACACTGCTGTTATTAGGCAACATATAACATATAGAGATTATAGAGATAAAACACTATTCGCACAGAGAAGTTATAATGTATTACATATAACTTCTCTGTCCGAATAGTGTTTTATCTCTATAATCTCTATATTATCACTTTTCCAAGAGGTCGACATGTCCGTTAGCTTTTTCTATATAATAAAATAAAAAACTGACTCGTGAAGCTTCCTTCATTTCTTTTGAGTCTTATAACAGGCAATATTTGTAGTGACACCACTAATACTGTGTGCTCGACATAGTTCAAACAATCAATAGTGGTTTGTCACGCCCAGTTCGACTTCGTTCGACGATTTTAGCACATTTAATTTTCCGTGGTCGTGACGCAGAGGTTGTAGACATCTGGTGTTTTGCTTTCTCATTAGAGCGTTACATTTCAATGTTCTAAATGGCGTCGTCAAAGCCATCAGCAAACCATGCTATGACATTTCAATTTCCTATTTTAAAAACGTTTTTAAACTTTTTCGATGTTTAATAAACTCATTTACGTAAATAATAAGGTTGTTGTCGTCAACTCAATACTATCCCACTGCTAGACACCGATCTTCTTTCATATCGAGAGAATTTCAGGCCATAGTTCACCGCGCTGGCCAAGTGCGTATTGGATGACTTCATCTACCTCTGAGAAGTTTTTTTAAATCTCGGGCGTGTAGCTTTCCGTACCATACCATACCGCAGTACATGCAGCGTATCATAAAGCAGTGATAATGAATTTCAAATACGCACATAGTTAAAAAATCAGTGAGTATTATTAAATTTAAAAAAATAAGTATTATTGAATTTTCGTTGGAAAAATAATTTACGTAAAATGGTTGCGCCCATGAACTGGCCGGCTTACTAAATCCAAGTATAATCCACTTAGCATTAATTGGAATAATTAAATTGCAGTATAACATTTAATCGTCAACCTTATACGTCATTTTTAATTACTATTGAAGTGTTTTTATATCCAATTTACGTCAAAAGATGCTTTGACGCATTTAATATATAAAACCAAAACTTTAATTCTGGACATAAACATGTATGAACTCTTATAAAGCTGACCTTTTTTTTACCGTCGATATTTAATTAGCACTCGGCAAAGTCGATAAATGGCTGATGGCATTTGCACAGCACAGGTACTTGTTAACAATGTTGTGTTACTCGTTCCCGCACGGGACAAGCAGGATACGAACCGGTCCTTCGCAGCCTTCCTCCAATAAAAACTAACATCCTACCCGTAACTTGATGGTACTTTAAAGGTGCAGTTACCTTAGTTTTGCAACATGTCCAAGTGTATTTCGTTAAATTTAACATGTCCGTTAAATTATAGTATCTAAATAATAATCGGATTTATTGTTATTGTTGCAAACGCAAAAGGTTTAGGTTTCTCAATTAAAATAAGTACTCTATGTATTTTTCAGTGAATTTAGTGAGCTGTCTTCGTGAAGCTTCGTGTCCGTGCTTAATTTTTAATGTTTAGTTAAAAACCCAAAATATTTGAAGAATAAAAAGTAACCTGTATTCGATGTAGTCGTTTTGGTGTGTAAGTCAGTAAGGTTATTTCCACGAAGAATAAGGATTTCCATGAATAGTCGCATAGACAGACAGAATATTAATACGATTCTGCCATTATTTTTAAACAGAAAAATGAGTGGGGGTAGTGCCTTCGGATTCGAAATACAAAGAATTCTCCCAGCTTCAACCTTGTGCTAGCACAGCTCGTACCAAATTAACTACCATTGAAATAATTAAATCATACTACTAGGTGGTAGTATGGCTTGGGGTTGCGGGCGGCTAGAGTGGGAGCTCGAAC
>MOOZ01002892.1:1704172-1722532 GCA_002930495.1 Cecropterus lyciades
CCGCATTTATCTATCATTTTTGAAGTCCATGCATCCCTTTTTTATTTAAATAAATTAAGGTATAACTCTTATAAACTTGAACTTCAAATTAATTTGATTTACCTATAAGTTACATTAATTCAGAACAATATGAACAAAGCTGATATTCCGTAGGAGTATATACGGTAACACTTAAAACATATTAGCATTCAACTATTAAGTGTGTAATAAATAACCTTTGAGTGGTTAGCAAAGTCATTTTTTTATAATCAGTAGCCACGTTTTATTTATATCAATAATGACTTCATATACCAGTCTAATTTTGTAAAATATAAGATATACTATAATTTCATATGTCGTCCTTTTTATAAGATTAGAGCAACCGACGAGCTTGCACTTCTTCTTCGTCACCTGATTAACGTCCCACTGCTGGGCTCGGGATTTCTTTCAGAATGAGAGTTTTAGGCCTTAGTCCAACACGCTGGCCAAGTGCGAATTGGTAACTTGCACTTGATTTAATGAGAAGTGGTCACTTTTGTACCTTACCTTACCTTTGGTGGCCTTTCGTAGCCTTCTGTCGTCAAGTTTACATTTAACAAGTGTTTTATTCATGGGGTTAGGCCACTGTACAATTTTCAAAAAATCGTTTTTTTTTACTAATTTTCTAAGTCCTAAAGTTTAGGACCTTAAAAATGATATACCAAATGATTCTGAAATATCTCCAAGTACTAGTTCTTCAAGGTATAATATAGGGCCTGGTCGAAAGCGAGCCTTTTATTATAGCCGTAAGGTGAAGGTCGGTATTTTGGGGAATTAAAGTACGTATACCGTAGATATTTTTAAAAGTACCATGTGGTAAAGAATAAAAAAAAAGTAGAAGAGCAGAACACCAATGTAGAAAGCCAATATATGGCGCAGGCATTTCGGAGTAAACGTACTGCATAACGTTTGCAATTTGTAGTAAGCGTTACATAAAATTAAGTTCTGTATTTATTATCTCGTTTTCATTCATATTTTTCCTAAAATACAATTTCAACAATGCCTATTTTTTACAGCTTCTACAGTGGCCTAACCCCTTAAGGCAAAATCACAGAGGCGTTGCAATTCCTGAGATAAATTCCCCTCCACCGAGACGCTAGAAATGAGTAGCGGTGGTAACTATATTTGCTTTACCTCCTTTCAAAAGTATATCATAAAATAAAAAAAATAACTGTCTGCATGTTAAAATATTTGTCCAACCAAATTGTTTAATACAAATTTAATACAAATATTATATATGTAAGGAAAATTTTGATAATAGCGAAATCGCGACTAAAAACTTAAAGACAAAATTGTACAAATGACTTATCATTTCTGTCAAATTCCAATGTAGGATACAATTAATGAACCACTATTCTTCCACTTTTTGTTTCTGCCACATTGAAACATACATCTTTACATTAAAATGCATTATTGATCATTTTCAATGACTTAGGAATGTTATTATGTTTGTGTGGGTTATTCTATGGGCTAATTTATTCAGCTGTCAAAATATTACACGTAGCATAAATCAATATCAGGTCACGGGTTCCAGAAGTACAGGATATTTAATGTATCGTTATTAAAAGTATTAAAACTTTGTTCCAGCTTGCATCGACGTCATATACATGATAAGTTATTTTTAAATGGTAACAACAGATCAATCGGATATGTTAAATATGTATCCACAATTGCAATGCTGCTTTTTTAGGAAATAAATTTTGTATTTAAGAAATTATTAGACAGAAAGACTTGTACACATATATATATCTTTATAGTAAGGAAGTAGCAAACGATCATGCAGCCCACCTGATGGTAAATGGCTACTACCACCCATGAACATCTGTAATCAACCCTAGGTAAGATCAAATCCTAGGTAAGATTAGGTGAGACACCTAAGGTTGGCCACAGATGCTTTGCCACCCCTAAGTACCAAGATGGAATGCCTCCAAAAAGTATGATTCCCTTACCACACCCTTCAGACCAGAACACAACAGCGCATAACACTGCTGTTATTAGTCAGAAATAGGTTTGTCAGTGGTGCTCGGTCTGTCGGTGGTGCCGGTGTCGAACCACAAAGAGCTCTACCACCTTTAGATGACTGTTTTTTCGAACTAGTCATCAAAAGGAATTAAGAAGAACTTGATACTTTAAATTTCTTTTGATAACTAGTTTCTATTATATCTTTACCTTTTGATTTAATATAATTACTCTTTCCTTTAATTAATGTATATTAACACAAATTAGTTACTAAATTTTGTGATACGTAATATATCCTGAAGACTCTACTTCCATACTTCTAGTATCTTTTTACAAGCTTTTTTTTACTTGCTTTGTCAGTTCGTTAGTATACTTATAAGAATCTAATCTTGCAACTGAATTGTAAACCTTTTAACCCCAACCGTTTGATTATATGATTACCAATATGAATGGCATAAACCTTTGATTTGGTGAGAATGGAGAATGGTGTTTGATTTGATGAGAATGCATGATTAACTCAGTGACGCCAATTTAATTCAAATATAGCGGACTTCCCAACAAACCCCCATGATATGTTGATTTTTATATATACCCACTAGCTGACCCGGCAAACATTGTGTTGCCATATAAATGATTTAATTACTAAAATGGCTATTAAAAAATAGAGGTTGGTGATAAAAGGGTAAAAATTTTGGTTTGTATGTATTTTTAATGCCACATTATAGAAAAATAAAAACAGAAAATTTTGTCCAAAAATTTTAAAAAATGTTAAGGGTGAACAACCCTTATTTTTTAGGGGTATGAAAAATAGATAGTAGCCGATTCTCACACCTACTGAATATGCATATAAAATTTGGTAAAAATCGGTCAAGCCGTTTCGGAGGAGTAAGGTAACTAACATTGTGACACGAGAATTTTGTATAAGGTGATATGGATATCAAAAGTGTTTTAAGAAGAATACGAAAAACAAAAAAACGTTAAGTTTATTTTTAAAAAACTGTTTGTTTGTCTTTAAAATGAACTTCTTCGATGTCCGACTAGGAAAATCGTTTTTGACAAATTTAACCACGCGGTTTTAGTTTTTATCAAAATCGGGCCCGGTAACCTGGCCCGATTTTGATAAATGAATCGGGCCCTTCAGCATTTTTCACTTTTTCTAATAGTTTTGGATCTGGCCATCCACGCACACATGAAAAATACACCTAGTATATATAAACTTGTTCATAAGTAAGGTAAATAATATTATTATTCATTGAGTTGCAAAGTAAAAAAAACTTTTTACCTAACTAACTCTAATGCTTGATTTTTAATAACTCCTGCAAAACTGCGTCATAGCTTCCTATGAATATTTTTGCCGGCAGCTCCTTACTCATCTCGTATGTGTGCGATAAAAACGAGCAAGCAACTCATAATTATCATAGTATGTACGTATTACGTACATTATCATTAAAGTTCTTTGTGTTCTTTTGAACATTTCGTTTGTGTACTACTTAGTAATTGTCTGAGAACGGTGACTCCATTGAGGCCAATAAGGCCAGTCTACACAAGAGAAACAATTTGCGTGCCATCCATCAGTGCTCCTTTTTTTCCTTAAGAGTGTGGGCGTGCGACAACGAAGTTACAATGAATGAGCCTTGGAAGTCTGTGTCCTTAGATATTGTAAATGTTTTGCAACAGTAATTTAAAAAACACTATACCTGTTATTTTTTTAATAATGAAGTAGCAATCGAGCATGCAGTCGACCTAATTGTCACGACCGCCCATGGACATCTTAATCTACACCAGGAAAGATCAATCTTACCAGAGTTTTGCCGCAGACGCGTTGCTACTCCTGAGGACTAAGTTGGAATGCCTCGGTTTAATATGCCTCCCTTGTACAACCAGAACATAACACTGCTATTATTAGGCAGAAATAAATGTGGCGGTGATATTTCCAGAGTGGAACCACAAAGACTTCTACCACCTTTATTAATATAATCAAAATTTATAAAATATATTTCTAATTTGATTTTTGAACATGACACAGACAGAAAAAAATAGAAAAATATTTCCTCTATAAAGTTTGATATTGTGGTTTCATATTGTGTTTCCATAAACACTGTTTCTATTGCTATATTACAGTTAAGTAACCTATTTTATCTAGTTATTTTTATGTTCAAACTCTTTATTTTTTAACTTACGTTATAAAAAAAATGGAGAGCAACAAGAAAAATGACATAGTAATGTAGAGAACATTACTATGTCATTTTTCTCGAAACAATAATCGAAACTTACCTCCTCTTTACGCGATCTACGGTGCTTTTTCATGCTTCAGCTTTTAATGTATATCCCTATTTAACAATAATAATCTCTTCTTTTATATTTTTATCGTCGTTACTAACCATTTATATGTTTATATATTTTTCACAATGCATACTTACATCGAAGCATATGACAATGTACTGTATCTATACGTATGTAGCATACTACTCATCATTTATTACCGGCAATGGTTTCGCAGAAATAAAGATGGAGCTTAAGGGTGGTAGAACTAAGATCAAAGTCTAAAATTTCTTGGCATTCATCATATACCAGTATGCTGTAACAATATTAAAACTTCTATCGTCTTTAATACGTAATCCATCATTATTATATTTATCTTACTAACGAAATATTCGTATATTTCGTTTTATTACAGATTTAATATTATTACTTGTTTTGTTAGTATTTAGGTCTATCTTATAGCATTAAAAATGAAACTATCCATACTTTTCAAGTAGTCCGAAGACATAGGCTTCACGTCGCTAATACAACCGGTACTCTACTTTTTGAATCCAGTAGTTTGCGTTTCCCCTGAAACGAACATTTCAGGGGAAACGTAAACCATTCGTTACAGGGGAACTTACTTGGGAATGTACTTAAATAATATTTAACCAAATATCAGTCTTATTACGCCGAACACATATAAAATTATATAACGGTACGCTTGTTATGTTTTATTACCATTAAAACAATTTATATTAACAGTTTGGAATTTCATAAATCTTCTAATTATCCTCGTTACTGTATCTCTGATATTTAATTATCTTCCCATCAGTTATAATATCTTCTGCCAGTAAAAAGTTTATGTGCGATGAGTCATAAATTATATTTTAATCCATCTTTAAAAAAATATGCGCAACGGTAATTTATACATTCGATTCGTGAATCATTTAAAGATAAAGTATTTACAAGTACCAACTATAACGCTGTATAATATAGGTACAGCTCCATTTTTATGCTTCATTTGTATGCTCAGAGTAATTCTTATTTTGAAGCTGTATGTATACCTACACGGTACAGTTTAGAAATTCTACGGTATTTTATGATTGTATCACTAAGATAATCTTTATAGATAATTATAAAGTGGTTTATGAAATATTGACGCACTATTTTCAATTACAGGTCTTATTAAATTTTCAGAACACTTTTATGGAGTACATATATAAAATCTTGAATTATATTATTATCGTTATTATAATACTGTCACCAAAAAGCAAAAAACCTTAACAAAGACGTAAATAAAAATAGTCAAAAGTAAAAAAATAGTTGCTTAAAAAAAACTATTATAACAGAACTTTAATAAAGAGTAAATACACGTATTATTTTATTATATTTTGAGTCCCAGTAGACCAGTGTCCAGTAGTCAACTGGCAATGGATTGATGATAACGGACCTACTACCGACATCGACTATGGTAACTTCTATAGGATTCCTTGCATGACATTGAATTTGAAACAAATGGATTTATTAACGGCATACAGTATTGACATTGAGCTTCTTAGTCTCCTAACAATATACACAATAGGTAGATATCTGGATGAATGAAAACAGAGCGGTCCGTTGGTTATGCTGTAACCCAAGCGCTAGGCCAAGGCCGAGTGACATAACACGTTACGTGTCGCGCCGTTAGCTGCGCCCGCGCACCGCTACTTGTACTTGTCGCTAAAGATAGCTCCAACAAGAATAACGCTTACCTTGATACTTTGCTTGAGTGTAATACTATCATCAATATACAAATTATAATTTCCAAAAATGGTGCCTCAAAAGCTCATTTAAATGTATTATTATGCAAAATGTTTCCACGTAAACTAGTAACATCGTTAAAACATTAAAACAAATAACCCGACTGCTTTAAACGAAATTTTTGTTTATAATGACATATATTTAATTTAATGCTTATATGATTTTTTGTCAAAATAGTCAAGTAAAAGTATTATCTTAATATACATATATAAATTACGTGTCACGTTGTTTGTTCGGGGTAAACTCTGGAACTACTGAACCGATTTCGATCAAATTTGTATACCGTAAGCAATTTAATCCAAATTGAAAGATAGGATAGCTTATCTTAATATATATAAATTACATGTCAAACTGTGTCAAACGTGCCCGCGATAAACTCATAAACTACTAAACCGATTTGATTCAAATTTGAAAGATAGGATAACTTATATCTTACATAAATTACGTGTCAGGTTGTTTTTCCGTTATAAATTCTTAAACTACTTAACCGATTTCAATGAAATTTACACATCGTGTACAGTTGATCCAACTCGAGAGATAGGATAGCTTATATTTATTACGGATCACGTTTTTACCCTGCTATGGACTCCTAAATTACTAGGTATATAGTATATGTATGTAACCGCGACCATATTGTAATTTGTTGGGTAGTATGCTTTCAGGGTTTCGTACCCAAAGGGTAAAAACGTTGTCCGTCTGTTCGTCTGTTCATCTGTCTATCACCAAGCTGTATCTCATGAACCGTCACCGGCAGATACTTGAAATTTTGACAGATGATGTATTTCAGTTGCAGGTTAAAAAACATATACTAATAGCAGAATAAAATAAATATTTAATCCTATGCAACAAACGTGAACAAGAAGAGGCATTGATTTTTTTATTTTTATTTTTTTGTAGTAACATTAGCTAAATTTATTTTATTACTAACCCATTTGCTGTTTCGGTCTGCCAACAAACCTAGTGTTAAGAACATAATGTGATACTAACATACATGCATATGTAACCCAAAATGGTCTGAAATAAAGATTATTATTATTATTATTAAAAAAATGTTTTTCCCCTAATCAGATATATTATATGTTGGTTTATCTTGGGTTGGATGGGTTGCATAAAAACTATACATTTTGCGGCGGTAAAATATAATATTGGATGTAGTGTTATTATCTGGCAAGATAATAACAGTACATCCAATATTGTATACAAAGAAGAAGAAGTATTGAACAATTAAAATAAACATAATAAATCATAATCATTTTAATATACACTTTAAAGGCACCAAACAAAAGGTAATTAGATCAAGATTTTACATAATAGAGACATGTTTCATCAAATTGGCATGCAAATAGGTACATATGTACATACATACGCGATAAAAACATAACCCCTCCTTTTAGCAGTTAGGTAATAAACCCTAACATTTAGTACTAAGAAACACACCACGATTTTTTTAATGCTCAACGAAGTGAGCACGGGTCTGCTAGTAATATGTATGTGTATATATTTAGATTGGTCTATTTACTAGTTTTCATTTGATACCCATATTGTTATGATAGTAAAAAAGTCGTCACTCCTCCCCCCTTTTTCCTCTATATCTAGGCGCCATTTTTTAAAATTATACAGCCTATGTCACTCTCCAAACTAAGACGATTCTTATGATACATCATACGTCACAATCTGTCAAGCCGTTTGGACTGTAGCGCGTGCCAAGGAAATGGACATACATAAAAGAAACATACATACGCTCGGAAAATATTACCCTCCTTCTGAAGCAGTCGCGTAAAAAGGTGATAATATGTTCGCTTTCGCAGGCGTCACTCTTCCACCATCACATCTTTATCTACATGTTAGCAAATAGTAGCTGCTGTACTCTGCTTCGGAGGATCCACTTTTACTTGATGTGCCATCTCTGTCATATTTATGTTTGTCACAATTCGTATGGGCTGTATGTAGCGCATGCCAAAGAAATGGACATACCGTTCTTTTGACGCAGTCGGGTAAAAAGACATAAATTTTTTTCATTAAATCTTATTGGATTATAATTAAAAAAAAAAATACAGCATTAGCGAATCCCATTTTATTAAGTGTTAATAAAACATGGTTATTTCCGTAAAAAAACTAGTTATCCGCCAATTTTAATTACGGATGTAAAAGAAATTCTGCTACCTATGTATTGTTATTTATTCATAATGTTATTTATTCAATCGTAATTTGTAAATAAATTAATATAAATATTCACATCTGCGTTGACCTTTATGTTGGTATTTTCTTAGGAATTCAATTATTTCGGACTAATTTATGTTATTATGATTTGTTTCGTTAATAAAAGGCAGGTTGATCTTTAACTGAATGTATTAATTAATGAAGACATCGAATACCTACATATAAGCACATAACTTAGACATTTTGTAAGTATTAAGAGTACTAAAAAGGGTAGTATAGGTGAAAATATTGCGATGACACTACCGTCACATTTATTTTCGGGTTTGTTTTATTAATTGTGCTGATGTATTCTGATTTAAAGCGAGTTGCAAAAGGGAAAACGAAATGTTCAATTTCCACCATGGTAATGCACCTTTTGCTGACTTTATGTAGAACTATAATTATATATGCGGATTGACTATACCTAGATCTCCAATCGCAATTATCACTTGCTAATAGAAGTCATTCAATTTTATAACAATATACGTATATAATATCTAGAGATGTTAGTTATATCTATGCATTCGTTGCATAAAAACTACAATTATATCAATACTTCTTTATTGTCATCTTACTTCGTCAGGTACGTACTTACAAACTTAATCTATTTAAAGTAAATCTTGTGTCGGTTTGTGAATTCTATTAATTTATTGCAACTTTTTTCGAAAAAATACAATTTTACCACATTTGTAATAATGTTGATCATGTCCGATATGAACATAATCTTTAAAATATCTTACAAAAATGTTGCGAAAAGACTTTAAATAAAATAAATTGTTAATTTGACTTATTGATTAATGTAGATGGCATAACATACCGAAGAAACCACAACCACAATTATTTTGGTCGTATAACAACAGTTTTATGCACCGTTGTACTGATTCTAAGTGTGTAGTCCACTCAACCGTGGGGATGGTAAATATCTTTTACATTTGTACATTATATTACAATCTTTTCACTAACTTTGTATTATTATGTATAAATGTCAAGGATCCGGGAGGTACTCCACCTACTTGAGCATTGCCCGGGTAAAGAGGGTACTTCTCGAGTCCCGAACATCCTTGCTCACTGCCTTTATGTCGACTTAGCCGTAGCATATGTAAGATCCGGCGGGTGAGACGTCCCTCAGAACATACATACATACACGAAGTGTGTGGTAAGGGTAAGAAATTTACCTGTACGAGGCTTTGCACCTTAATTCTTAGAGGGAGCAACACTAGCAAGGCTGCTGTAGCCAAAAACAGGTAGGACATTAATTAGTCTACGGCTGAATCTGATCTGTGAACAGAAGTTGTCAACAACTATGGTGGACTGCATAAACGTTTTCTAAGTAACGTAAATGATTTGTGTCAAAGCTCTATATTATGAAGATAGTTTTTATATATAAGCAATTTTATTATTATTCCATTACATGGAACTTATCTCATGTATGGTAGCAAACACGCGACATTTTTGCTCGACTTCCATTCGAGACCGTTAGTCGGTAACACTGATGTGAGGGTATTACTCCAGTACACACGTAACGTCATGTCATTGCGTCTGTGCGTTTGTCGCGGATGTCGGCCAACGGTACCGCCAATCAGAGATTACGCGGAAAATAGCGCTGTCTTCCATCATACATTCCGGGATAGAGAAACGTGTGACGAACCCATGTTGTGATGTTAGTTTAATTGTTTGATAGTACACACAAGAAACACGATGAAAAACAGATCTACAAATGCTTAAGTAGTTTAGAATTTATTGTGTTTAAATTGTTATAGGTATGAAGAGAAAATATAATAATTTTAATAACAATCTAGTATGGACCATTACGTTAGTATTGAGGACATATTTTATAATGTTTTAAATAGCATAGTGTCTACAAAGGTCCTATGTTACAGGTGCCTATTTCTGCCTAATAACAGCAATGTTAAGCATTGTTATGTTTTGGTTTGAAGGGCCACAACCTTCAGAGAGACAAACTTATTCGAGGCGTTCAAACTTAGTCTTCAGGAGTAGTAAAGCATCTGTAGCCAACCTCAGGTAAGATTGGACTTATCTGCGGTTGATTATGGATATCCAGAGGTCCATATGTACATTATATACTAGACATTTATTAACATTATATTATATATGTAGTATGTAATACTCTTTTTTACACACTATAAACATATACAAACATAACAATGAAATACAATGTAGATCAGTCGTATGAAATAGACGGTCTTATCGCTAAACACCGATCTTTTCTGGATAACCATTCCATGCATATGATGGAATAGTACTTTATGAAAGGTTTAGGATAAGTATTAGAAATACATCTGCGTTTTCGTTATTTGGCCACGTTAAAATATTAGTTTAGCCCTGGTAGCTTTCATTGCACAATCTTTAAAACTTGACAGAAGTTTTATGAGCGAGTTGAAAACATTCAGTTGGACTCTAACCTACAATCCCTTCATAACTCCATCTTGGAACACCTTTATCACCTATCCACTCACTTTCAAGTGGACTGCATGGTCGTTTACTACTTCCATATATTATAATATAACGAAAAAAAAAAACAAATAAATAGATGTTAATCATATTTATTTATTTGTCTAGATCAGTAGGGGATTACATTACAATGTTTAATTATAATTCAAATTACCGCGATGGAGCAATCTAGACAATATAACATTCATGTTAATAACATAGCTACTATATATTAACTGCATAAGCCAAAATAAGTAGGTATCGTTAGGTACGAGTAGGTATATCTCGTTTCATGAAGCCTTTAACACCTTTGACGACCCGCGCGGCGGAGCGGTCGCCATACGCAGTGGGTCCCGGGTTCTATCCCCGGCCAGACTGACACCTGAATAATGAGTTTAGATTTCTGTTCTGGGTCTGGGTGTTTGTGTTTTCAGCTTTGTGTGCCCATGGCACCCACAACACAAGAGAAAATCCTAGTGTGGGGCTATGAGTGTAGAAAGCGTGTTTTTTTAACAAAGCGTTGCTTGCAAATCTTTAATTAATTTGCACGACTTATTAACAGTTCGAAAATCATTATCCGTATAAGATTTAGTAAACGGTATAATTTAAGCATGTGAAGCTCTTCAACTCATCAAATCCTAGTCATCATTACCCCAAAATTGCTGCAATTATTCAGTTGGCGCAATAAAAAGCGAACAAAGGCGAACTCATTAGCCGTTATTTTTTAACAAAACTTATTCTGGTTATAACCTTCAATGCAAACCATTGTAGGATTTGTAGGTAGTTACGACCGTGTGGGTTTCATGAGTAATGGCCATGGCGGCTTACGTCGCTTTGTACTGGACTTGAAGGTTTTTTCCAATTATCACTGGGTTGGCCTTGCTCTGATATTCAGCTCGGTAAGACAGATGAGTTGCGGTCTTTGTTTATGTTAACAATAACTAATAAATAAAATATATTATATACCTATATTAGAAACATGATATTAGTTTGTAATTCTTTAAACAATATTTATTCTTAAAATGGTTAAAAAAAATTTACGGTAAGTGGGTTTTGAATACAAAAACTACGTTAAGTGATGTTTTTTCTAGTAGACTCGTGTTGGCAAAAAATAACGGCAAATTGTGTTAATCTGTATTCTGTATATTTGTTAGGCCGTCAAAAAAACATTATATTACATAAATTTAAGAAACACAAAGTTAACAGAATAATTATAAAGAAATGGCAAATATCAAGAAAAACTTTATAACTGCTTAAATTTTACATACGTAACATCGCAGTTCATTAAACACGTCGAGCTTACTACCATAACTTTTTCCCGATATACGCGTAGTAGATAGTAACGTAACAGTTACAGAATAATTCGCTTAAGAAACCAGTCGTACAGGAATGGATTATCCGCGGAGGCGCATCCTCCTACAGATAGCCAGATTACAGAGTTAACATAACATTGCGCCATTACTAAAGACGTTTTATTACTAACCTTCAAGAACACAGTTAGACTGTGACCATTTGAGTTGTTTTCCAGAAAGTGTTCTAGCCGGTTCCATAATAAAACGAGCTGGATTTCTTACCATCAACTACGTTTAATGTTTCGTTAAGTTTAAATTTATTATTTTAGCAACACCGTCAAATATGTAAAAAAATGACTAGAGAATAATGTTAGTTACCCATTCAACATATTTAACTGCACTCAGAGTGATATTATTCTCATACTTATTTATGACTTTTCTAAAATGATGTGCATATTAGAAATTAATAACTGCTGTTTTACGGTGAAGTAAAACGTCGAGCAGACCGAACACACACACTTTTTTTACAGCGACTACCTAAGAGTTCGCTATAAAAAAGAGTTCTCAAAAGTGTGTAAAGTCTCCCAATTCACACTAGGCCAGCTCAGTGGACTGTGCCCTGAAAGGATTATTTTGAGTAGAATTATTGTGAAAATTATCCTGCCTAAAATTTATTAAAATATCCAAAAAAACGTAGATTGTTAAGTTTATTAAGACTTAACTACTATAGCCCCATTAGTTTGGTCCTCATCACCGCCGCATCCTTATTTGTAACACGGTTGTGTCCTTCTCGAAGAAGTCACGATCTTGCGTTGAATCGATATTTGGCAGCGAGTACAGTTACTTATCGATTCGACATTGTCTCGTCCTGGCATTCGACGGCTCGGTGTCGAGGCGCGTGCCTCGAATTTATTGAACCGTTCGTGAGAACTAATGGATGAAGTAATGTGGTCAATGCAGATAGGGACACATTCTTACGTATAAAAGCTAGATTCAAGTAACTGGGTCTGGCATTTTCTAAGCTTTAAGTTCTATAAGTTTTAAAAATAATACTTTGCGATCTCAAAGCCACACTGCATTATTCCCTGTATCGTGGTGGTCATACGTGGTGGTACACAGGGATGAATACACAAAAGTTAGACATAAAACAGAAGTTTTAAATATTAAATATTAACCACCTACGTAAAATTCTTAATAGGACTATTAAAACTAGCGATTGGTAAAAGACTCCGTTTTTTAAGTCCTATTCAAAGACTAAACAGGATTTTACTCACTCAAGGTTCGACCAGTCGTATAATAGATCCTAGACCAATTCCTATGCACATAAGACTAAAGACTAAAGTCATTTTCTAAAACACATTTACTGAAAATGTGTTTAAGTCAAGAGTAGGCTTCAAAACTATTTACTGAACTAACAAACGGTGTACGGTGTTCAATTCATTTTGGCTTAAAGACTCACAAGAACTTAAACGACTCGGAAGTGACTACTAAAACTAAAAGGACTCGAGTCTGCATTTAAGACTCGACTCTTTTTTATAAAAGTTTAAAGGTTGAGTTTCTTAAATCACTAAGTACGACTACATCTATGTCACAAAGTTTATCCTTACAGTATAACGGAGTGCTGTGTTCCAGTTAAAATAACGCCACTACAGCAATTGCGTGGTAAGGAAAATTTACGTACTTACACGAGAAGATTTAGCTGTCTTAACAAGAGTTACCTGAAAACGATCACTTGAATTTCTATCACTGAGGGCTAAGTTGGTAAGTTTCTTATCATGTAT
Organism: Cecropterus lyciades; assembly: GCA_002930495.1. Lineage (NCBI taxonomy): Eukaryota > Metazoa > Arthropoda > Insecta > Lepidoptera > Hesperiidae > Cecropterus > Cecropterus lyciades. The sequence continues at coordinate 1,717,917 of MOOZ01002892.1, forward strand.
CTAAATCTTTTTTACTACGTTCTTCAAATACATAATAACTAACCTTATCTAACTTTAGAACCTAACCTTAGAAAAAGGCTAAGGTCAAATTCTAAAATTAGGTTTTCGGTTTTCATTGACGTGGGGACAAGAGGGTGACCTACGACAACATAACAAGCACCAAGATGGCGCACGTGGTGTTCCAGCGCGCACCACAAAGATGATGGGATGGAGAAATTCCAATTCCGCTGGGATCGCGAACTAGTGCTATTAGGGTAGTCTTGCACGTCCTCTTCGCTGCCCCGGTGTCTGAGAGGAACTCATACAAGGTTTCTCCACGTAAAAATACTTTCGTCTTGTAACAAGCACCTAACATAATTATTATTTAAAAGTTTACCTACAATTTATAATTCTTTTGTGGATTTACCTTTAAATCATTGCAAAAGAATAAAAAAATACAGAGCCGAACAAAGAACCTCCTCCATTTCGGAATACGATAAAAACAGCGACCTCTTGTGCTTGTCCTGCTTTTGTTATTATAAATTTAAAATAGCAAACGAGCATGCAGTCCATATGATTATATGGTCTCTTCCACCATGGGCACTTGTAATTAACTACATGTAAAACAGGGGTTCTACCTAAAGTTGATGTCTAATGCTTTGCCACTTTTGCCACTGCCTTGGATACCCATTATGGACAAAGGTTACCGAAGCGGGCTGGGTCGTGGGAATAAGCTAGTAGGTATATGTCCGAGAATCCAAGCGACTAAGGTGTTCCGGAGAAACGTTTTTCATATAACGTATTTTTTTTATCAGACCGAAGAAGCAAACGAGCATGCAGTCCATCTGATGGTAAGTGTTTACTACCGCCCATTGGCATCTATAAGAAACTACAAAGAGTACGGGGATTCTATCTGAAGACGATCACACACGCGTTGCTACTCCCGAGGATAAAAATGGTCGCCTTATATATGAGCCAGCAACCACATCTTCCACCGAAAGGCAAGAAATGCTTCACTTTCTTATAACAAGTTAAGGTACATTTAAAGTTTATTCAATGAATTAGATACGATCTAGTACAGTAGTAGCAATTGACAAGGTCTAATAGAGAACCTGATGCAATAAGTGGTTTTAAAAACATGATTTTCAAAACAATATAAAGCGAATCAGAATCTATACCACTAACTGAAATCTAGCACAGAAGCGCGTTTCGTTTACGCAAACTAATGCGGCTCATGATTTCTAGTTGAAAGTGCAAGTGTGCTCCCGATACGAACATTATCATCGATTGGCGTCAGAGAACATTTCCACGAGGCCCTCGGCCTAAAAACCCTGGCAAGGAATATATGAATGTGGAATGCATTAGCAGCCAACCGCCGCTCCAAGGTTCTACACCACACGTGTGGGGACACGAGTTTTGTGCATGTAGACCAACGTGATCCCATTAACCTATGAACCAATTCTTCTCCATACAGACCTGCCACGTGACACGTGTGCAACCTCACTAGAATCTACTCAAATGTTAATTTTGAACTTTCGTATTTTAGGTCACGACTGATTTTATGAAACTGGCCTGAAATAACCCTTCTAATTCTGGTTGTTTATAAGTTAATGTGCGTTCCATTATTTTGTATTATGCAGTGTTACTCAATAGTATGTTGTTGACGAAAATAGTTGATGTGAAACATCTATAAGCGCACGTAAAGTAGATTGTTCGCGTGACGATCGCCACGCCGTATTTATTTTAGCGCCATCTGTTATACATCTCGGAGCTATTAAGTATCGAGCAAAACTAAGCAGACTGCGGTGTTAGTTCGACTTATTTCGGGGTACTGTTCGTCGATGGCGTTATTTTCATTATGCTATATATTTAGTTCCTGTAACAAACGTGTCTTTTGTGCATATTACTTTTACGAACACGACGTTTCACTTCGTTTTCGTTATTGTAGTAAATATTTACCGCCCCTGACGTGTTAGTTTTGAATATGTGCCCTGCCGAATATCTGACTCACTAAGCTTCAGCCTACTCAGCCTGCTACTTAAACCGGCGCTAGATACTAGTGATGTGTCAGATATCCTAAAGCATTTCCGCGGATATCTGAGGCGTGAGAAAGATCTATATCCGTATCAGTATCTGTTACTTTTTAGGTAGATCTCAATTGGATCTTTTATTTACCTATTATTACACCTATTTCTGCCTAATAACAGCAGTGTTATGCGCTGTTGTGTTCTGGTCTGAAGAGTGTGATCAGGGAGACATGCATTTCCGAGGCATTCCATCTTAGTCCTCGAGGGTAGCAACGCGTCTGTGGCTAAACTTAGGTGATACTTTGATCTTACCTAGGGTTGATTACTGATGTCCATGGGCGGCAGTAGCCACTTACTATCGGTGGGAGGTATGCTCTTTTGCTACATCCATACTATAAAATATATAGGTATATATTAAATATACTCATAATTTTTTGGTAAATCTACTTATAATTTAAGTTATATGTAAATTCATTGACCTCATTATATATACAAAATTCTATATGTACATAGGCGATTAGGTAGCAATGAAATAGCATTAAATTATATATTGTTTATTAATATTACATAATTAAGTCATTTATATAACAAATATCAAATATGTTAACATTATATGTTATTATATATAATGGCAGTTTACTATGTAACGATAGGAAAAGATGTAAACAATGATTGTTTTGAGGAAACATAAGTAAAAATAAAAAATAAACATATGTAAACACAAACACAAACAAGTCGTACTAAGGGCACATGCAGAAACATGTCAATAAAACAACTGTCGCTTCAAGGACGCGCATCAAGTAAGTTAATTTGTAAGAAAGTCGAGATCCGTATCTGTAGCGCGGATCTAGACACCAGTTATCCGTATTTGTATCCGCGGATCTTTTATTTAAACGACCCGGCACATCTCTAGATACATTGGTTTTATTCACTTAATTCCTGTGTTCCCTTATCACGTGCTTTCGTGATATAGGTAGCTCTTGTTTACTATTATGGACACCTATATGAATGCGAATTTATTTTCCATAATAGAATAGAATCATACATATTTAAGTAGAACTCTGTATGGTTCGACTCCGTAAGCACCACCTCCACACCTATGTACTTCTGCCTAAAAACAGCAGTGCTATGATCTGGTCTAGTGGGTGTGGTATGCTAAGGGATATATTCTTATCCGACGCGTTCCAACTTAGTCCACAGAGGTAGCAACACTTGTGTGGCTAACCTCAGGTAAGACTGACTTTATCTGGGGTTGATTACACGTGTCCATGAGTGTCAGGGGCCACCTATCTTCAGATGAAGTAAATGCTTGTATGAAGATACAAAAGAAGAGAATGGTAGGTATAATATGGGTAATAGATAGATTGAGAGATCATGAGTAGCAATGCATCCGTAATTTTAGTCCTTGAGCTTAAGCGACAGTTTCATATCAGTAACCTTACAAAAGCCGTTTATTGCTCCTTATTTAACATAAAAACAAACATAACACGTGTTCTGACACAAATAATATTTCAACTACTTTACATAACTGAATTATTCGTGGTCACATATTGACATGTGATCTGCAGACGGCAAAGGCACATCTTACAGCAAATACTTCAGATGCACATAAGATTACGTTATGAAATACGAAATGACAATACATTGAAAGGCACAATACTCTCTCATCGCATTAATGCGAACAAAAAGAAAACAGAAAATAGTAGAATAGTCTATATTACTCTTTACTGATCAAGAAAGCAAAATATGTATTACATCATCCACCACATCAAATAACAAATATCCAAACCAATTTAGTTATCCCCAACTTACCAAAATATATATTCAACTTTAACAGTGAAGACGTATTTTGCGAAGAAAATAAATAATACACATAAATATTTCTTATACACCCAAAACAACTCAATTCAAAAAGAAAATAATTTGGACACTTATTATCAATTAATATCATTCACATCAGAACTCTAGACTCCTTAGAAAACAGGACAATGAATTTCATTTGATTACTAACCAACTGAAGTTCTTAGAAATGTGAAAAATTAATTTTGTATAAATCAATATAACTGTTATATACTATTTCATTTGCAAAACTAATCTATTTTGAGAATTAAACGTATTTAAAAGCCGTAAATTTAATATTGATTTAACGCGACGACTGTATCTAATTAGATACAGTACTTGCCGCACAGTGCGTACGTTTAACATTTATGAGATTTTTTATTTAACCATATTTTGAATTAACCACTTTAACAAAAAGAAGTAAATTCGTATTTCTTCATTTACCTGAATTGCGTACCATTTTCGAATAACCCTAGATAGTATACCTTTACCTTTGATTATATAAACAAGCTGAGCCCGCGGTTATACCCGCGTTTAAAAAATGTAACTTGACATAGTTACATATACGTGCGCATAGAGCGCGCGCAGTTTCTTAGGTTTTAATTTTTGTGCGGAACCCTAATTACATTTTCTAAAACAAAAGTAACCTAAGTTACGCCTTATGACATTAGCTATCCAACAGTGAAAGTCGCTTCAAAATCGGTCTAGTGGTTTCAGAGATTACCCAGAACAAACAGACAGACAGACAAAAATTTTATTAACTGATATTTT
>MOOZ01002892.1:1759142-1772690 GCA_002930495.1 Cecropterus lyciades
TGTCTTTTTGCTAGTAATTTAGTGGTTACTTTAATTTTATTTAACGGTTTATTTGCATGTAATTATTTCGTATTATAGCCTATTAGTTTTTCTTCGTTCTACCATTATTATAATAAAATTATATTATGGAGAAAATAAAAACTAATGACGTCGATTTATGTATGTTACTACACAATATTCTCTCCTTGTTACTTTAGAAGTCGTACTTATATTGTAGTCTGATTAAATTTTTTTAGCCCGCGAGTTTTAAAATGGTGAGTCCGGCCGGTCCGATAATAGGAAAGCTGCCGATAATAATCCTGAAATTATCGGTTCAATTCGACAGGACTACAGATGGATATAGTAATAATTGATTGTATTTTTTGAACTTCTGAAAAAATAAATAATAGATGTAAAGGTGCTGCTCAGACAGAAGTTTTGCTGTCCATCCATCAGCCTTTCGAGGTTCACTGCTGGACATAGGCCACCCCTTAACTACGCCATTCAAACCGGTCATGTACCTTCTGGATCCAACGTCCATGTCCAATTTACTGTCCACGTGCACAAATTCGTAGGAAAACAAAATAGAACCTACGCGAGAACGGCCGTGCTGGACCCGGTCTAAGACCTTAGTATATATATCGTCTCTCCACCGCGCTCAATGGCCTTGCGTCCTGCTGAATATATTCGGCTATAACCTATTTAATGTAATTTATCACAATAAAAATCAAGGAAATTTAACAATGACTCCAGTTTTGTAGAGGAAAACCTGCGATATAATAATATCCATAATTGTCGCTTACTAATTTCAGACAACATCCGAATGCAGTACTCTCATGTAGCTGCAAAATGGCCAGTGTCAGGTGACTTGATTTTTTAAAATTGAAACTACAAAATAATCTGAGAATACTTTAATTTGCACACAGCCTCTATTACGAACAATGTAAATAAAATAGAGAGGATGCTTGATCAAATTGAAATTACAATAATTAGGCAGTAACAATATTTTCAGTAGATTTTTAGAATAAAAATTGCCACCATGAAAGATATTCAAATTCAATTAAATAAAAAACTTGGTTTTATGTAGCAAAATTATAAATAAATTGTTAGTTGCATATTATTTAAAGTAGCAACATAATTTACATTGAATTATATCAGTCCAGTGATTAATAGCAAATTAAAAATTACGGCTAAAAGGAAAACAAATTTATAGAATATCTTAACACATATAATTACCACTTTAAACCAACGGTATTAAAAGTACAAAGTTCAGAGATTTGGGTAAGGTCCCGGTAGTGTGCTCAACTCCTGTACTTTAGTTATCACGAAGACGAGGCGAAGGCTCTCTAAATGCCGCGTCACGTTTGTCACTGAGGTGACGTAACCTATACAAGGATCTAGAATATTAAAGTAACTTATAATAATTGCATATATCATACATCTAAATTCAAGTAACTTATTTTTTCTTCAGTTTCAAGTTTTATCATTTTACTTTTTTTTTAGGTTTTTTATTTATTTGTTTTTTTTTTTACCATAATCTCTTGTTGTTTTCACAGCGTGTTGTTGCCGGTGAAATTTGCCTTCAACGAATGATTTTAAGTCTGTTTTCAAATTTATAGTGTAATGTCACTGGTGTATAATACTTTCAAGTTGAATACAATTATTCGACATTTTCTTGTTTGCGAGTATACTGCTGGGGTCGAGGTATGCGGGCACCTCGAGGGCCACCTCGAGGTCCACCCCTGCCGCGACTCTTGAATCCTCCTTGATAGCTTTGATTGTTATCATTGTACCTTTCGCGGCCTCCGTTCTCATTTTGTTGATGATTATCACTACTATCGCCGTTGCCATAATAGCCATCGTTGTTACCCCTATTTTGATAACCATCTTTGTGTTTGTTTTGGTAGCCATCATTATATTGTTTACTTTGATAGCCGTCCTTGTTTCCTCTATTTTGATATTCCCCACCATGTCTGTTGTGATACCCATCGTTGTTCTGCCTATTCTGATAGGATCCACGACCACGATAACCATTGGACGAGCCCCTACCACCACCGCGGCCGTAACGTCTGAATCTATTCTGCCCATCTCCTTGGCCTTGGGTTCTGCGTTCACCACCTTCTTCACGTTCAGGACTCCGACTTTCCTTCCACTCATCGTCATTCTTATCCTCAGTTGTTACTTTTTGTTCCTCGGCTATAATTGTTTGCTGTTCAATTATGACAGGCTGTGGTGTCGGTTGGGGAGTGTGTTGCATTGCTGGTGAGGGACCAGGTTGAACATTAGGATGGGGTGGTTGTGGTAGTTGTGCCAACTGAGCAGGAATTGGCACCGCAGCATATGCAGGATGATCTGGGTGTGGAGGGAAATGTGGCTGAGGGGGCATAGGAATAGCTCCAGGATCAGGTACACGGCCTCCCGGAAGTTGAACGAAATGCTGATTAGTGAATGTTTGTGTAGGAATTGGCCCCGGCGGCGAAGGCTGATTTAACATTGTAGGAGGTTGGGGCGTGCCTACTGGGCTATCAATTTCAGATTCTTGCAAGAAGAAAAAATTTTGTGAACCAATCACTTCCGAAATAGGTCTTTGTTGTGGATATTGCTGGGAGAAGTATGCATGTTCAACCTCCTGCAATGTTATAGGAGAGAGTGGAAGGAGAGGATATGCCGGAGCTGGAACAACTGCAGGTGCAGGAGGTGCGGGGATGGCGACAGGAGGCACATAAACAGGGGCAACTTCTACTTCTTCTAATTCTGGAGTCACCTCTTGAGAATCCTCTTCGGCAGGAAGAGATTCTTCATTATTAAGAACAGCATTTTCAGCAGATTTGTCAAAGTAACCACATTCATGAACAGCACAGACTATCTCCTTAATATGTGCATAAGTTGTGCCCAAAATTTCTTTTGGCTTCCCATCAATAATTGCATAGAGATGTTCGGCTGCTTTTGTAGTAAAGATGTGAAATCCAGGTTGACCCTCCTCATTCAATTCATGTTTCGGAGTTACTTCTGGATAACTGTAATGAGAATGATTCCTTGGTAATAATTCTTTAAAGCAACATAATTATAAAAGGGAAATAGAAGATCACAAGTATTAAGAAACTAAAGAATACATATTACTTACAGATCATCAAGGATTTTCAAGTCTTCTTCTGTTAATTTAGTAGCACCATTGGTGCCATTAAGAAAGTCCTCCCTTGCCTCATTGTTTCCCATTTGCATCAGGCAGTCCAAAATGAGAAGAACCTCTCGGATCTTGTTGGTTTCTGCCGCATAGCGCACCCATGCATCCTAAAAAAAAGATTTTGTTTTATTAATTGTCAGGTGGTAGAACCAGTGTAGTTCGGGGGTACCACTGCCACACCTAATTCTGGCGTGAAGTAGTTCTTGCGTTTCGCTAGATGGGTGTGGTTGTTGGCTCATTTATATATGAGGCAATCATCTTAGTCCTCAGGAGAAGCAAAGGATCTGTGGTCGACTTCAGATAGAACCCCTGTTCTATATAAAGTTGTTACTTATCACTACTTATCATCAGCATTCTTGTTTGTTATTACAATCTGATAAAAAATAAGTTAATCTAGTAAATCTCTTTTTACAAGCTCTAACGTCCTTATTATTTTTTAACTAAATAGTCATATTGTCATGATAGTTTATGATATAATGTATGGTTCAGAAATAACTTATATACATATTTTATAGTTCAAAAACTGAATCTCTTAAAACTTGCAAAATGGAAATTAAAGATAAAATAACTCAATTTTGTGCAAACATGGTCAGTCAACACCATTCCGTCAACGAAAGAACTGCTTCAAACAAGGTGATATTGCTATGTCCCAAGTAGAGATGGGCTGGATCGTTAAAATAATAGATCTGCGTATATGGAAACGAATCATTGGTGCCCAGATCCACCGAAATGGATACTGATCCTAACTTTCATATAATTTTTCTTGATGCAACGTCTTTGAAGCAACAGTTGCATTATTGACATGTGGCCTGTACCCATAGTACGAGTTAATAAAGTTTCCTCGAAACAACCATTGTTTAGGTTTTTCTCTATTGTTGCAAAGTACACTATCATTATATGTACTGATGTTAAGATATTTGATTTTTGCAATATAAATGTGCTACATATGTGATATCAATAAACAATATGGAATTTAATACTATTTAATTGCTACCTTATCACCTATGTACGAATACATATCTTTTTCATGCCTTGTATATCCGCGAATATGGATATGGCACATTAATAGTCCCAAACTAACATTAATATTATGTTATTGAAATGTACAATTATATACCCTTATCCTGGGATTTTCTTGTAGTTGTTTAGTTGTACTATTTAAGTTTTATGGGATCTTTGAAAGAACCCCGTTTGGTGGAAAGTGGTTTGACTCTGAATGCACCACCACCACACTTATTTCTGACCTATAACAGCAGTGTTGAGCATTACTGATTCGAGTGTAAAGCAGACATACATATTATCAGAAGTATTCCAACTTTATCCTAAACGGTAGCAACCCAAAGGCAAACTTCAAGTGGGACCAATATAATCGGGAGTCGATTACAGATGTTGATGGACAGTAGTAGCCAATTACCAACACAAAAAAAAACATTATTTTAATTTAATATTTACCTTCTTAGCTTGCTTTTTGGCTTCACGTTCTGCAGCAAGAGCAATGGATGACACTTGCTTAGACATTTCCTTCGCAAACTCCAATGTTTGAGCCACTTCATCATATTTAGCAACAGCTACTTTCTGATCACTGTTAAGCTCCTTACCAGCCTTTTGCAAGTCACGGTAAGATGTCAACTTGCTCTGAAATGGAAAAATTTCAAGGTAAAATTATATACATATGTTGATTTATATAAAGGATCCAATCTGAATTTAGCCAGCAAGGCAAACTTTAGCCTGAATCCTATCCTGGACAATAATGATAATTAATTATAATATAAAGAATATTTGTAGAAATAATAATCACATGAATATTTATTTTATTTTGAATGTGGTGATTACATTATATTACCTAATTTAAGGGGGATATATGCTAAGCTATCCCCCTTAAATTAGGCATTAACATTTGCATGTGCAAGGTCCATTAACTTTCAATGTTAAATGAAATCACAATAGTAATTAAAAATATTTCAAATGACACAATAACAATATTTAGCTGAACATTTTAACTGATTGTCAGGGTATAATACTGACAATTTGGTGGACCACCTTCCAATTTAATAAGGACATACGTATAAACAGCATGAATTAAATGAATTAACAGACTTTTCACATAAAATAAATGTGCAGACTTTTTCAGATTACAATATTAATATTACATAAGTAATTTATACATCCATTTGCAATCCTGCGCATTTATACTCAATGACCTTAGTTACTAAGATTTTTTATTTGGTTTTGTAAAGCATGCAGAGGATTCTTTGTTTTTAATTAATTACTCAAAAAGCATGTAGGATGAAGATTTATATTTCATAGACATGTAATAAGTATGTGATAAGTAATATAAGCGAGCTGTATTAATTTTCAATCAGTTTAAATCATCCGTGCTATGACTAAGTAAAAGAAAATAAGTGTGCATATAGTACTTAGTCTACTATAAATATATAAGTACTATATGAACACTTATTTTCTTTTATAATTTCTATTTTATTGCTGTTAAACTATAGACTACTTTAATTGACTAAACTATTACACATAAAATATTCATTTATGATAAAGTACAAAAAGCATTGAACTAATATTTTACAATTTAACTTGTTTATTCTCCTGAAGATTTTTTGATAACTTTCCATTCTGTTTATGCATATTAAATATTATCTAATCATGACTGCACTGATTAAAGTGTATTGTTGATAAACATCAACAAGCTGACATTTTGTACACAAGTATATTATGAATATGAAGAGAGCTTCAAGAGGAAGGCATTTGCGACTAAATAAAAAAAGTAAACGTAATAGGACTAACGAAGTCGGTTAATAAAAAAATACTCATGGAATTTCGGCAAAATAATATAGTGGTTTTGAAAAAGAATTAATTAAATGACAAAGTTGTTAGACCAGGAATATTTGTTTGCAAGTAGACACGTTTTAGAGTTATATCCTAATTAGATAGCATTACAACACATTGCAAAGCTAGAGGAATACATGGAACAAATACATTCTTGACGAAACAAACAACAATTTAAAATAAATAAGATAATATTATGCTTAGAGATTAGTACGTAAATCATACATATATACAGAAAACAAATGCATAAAAGTATTATCACTCCGTAAATACCACCTAATAGTATGTATATCGAGAAAACATTAGCGGACAAAATTGGGCGTCACGGCTAAGCAGCAACATTGCTGAGCACATGTATAAAAATGGCGTCAACGTATTAGCGCAACTTTATTTACATACAACAGTGAATCGTGCAATAGAAGCACTATAGTTTATTCTTAAATGCGCAAAGTGCAGTTATTTTGTCCACATAACGTAATGCGATTGAGAATTTCGTTAACTTCTTTACACAGTGCACCAGTATAAATCTACCGATGCCGTAAAAAATACAGGACTCACCTTTCTTTTCTCCAAATTGCGTATTTTGTGCTCCAGAATAGTTATAACTTGTCGGATAGGTGTATTATCCGCCGCCTCCGAGGAGGCTGGTTTTTCAGACTTTGCATTCGCAGCTGAAGGCATCCTTCACAGGCAACAACTTCTTCTGAAGGGATTTGGTATGGTGGTAGTGGTAGTTGAATAGAGACAAAATCTGCTATCTTCGTACACACACATACATAATTTCCATAGATTATTTCACCTAAAACTTCTGTCAACAGTCAACATATGGCACCATAGATTCATAGATAATACAAAAAGATTTAAGAACGTTTTGTGTTATGGCTTGCATATCCGTTCTGCAAAAGTCAGATTTATTAATTAGCAGCACATTACATTGTCAGCAATTCATAGATTTAGATAATGTATCCTCTTTATAGTGATGTTTAACAATTTAAATACGTAAAATTTATTTGGATAGATAATAGGAAATTATACGATAATGTTATATTTTCATTTTAAAAGCCAAATCCATAGATAAAACGAGGGCGTCTATTAACCGTGTTACTACTGGTAGTAAGATTGATAATAACACGGGCAATTAACCCTATATACAAGTGTGGTTTCATTTAACAAAAGTAATGGGGTGTCCACACCACATACTATTTGAATTTATACTTCTCTTGATGAGTTTGAGAAAAAATGACAAGAATAAATTTCATTAACCGACAGCCATTTCTACAAAACTTATGACAGTTTTGTAGAAATGGCTACTAAAGTCGGCAACTTCGCCGATTTTTAAAAAATTGGTCGATTTTATTTCTTGCGGTTTCAGCTGCGACCAATGTCCGTTAACAGCAATATTAAATTTATAGAGCGATGATAAGTCTTATCACAGTGCTCCGAACTAATCTACAGTCCCACGCGAGACGATAAAGTACGAGTGGTGCAGGTAAATAATAGATCCATTTAAATAAAATGCTTAATACTATCTAACTACAGGACGCTGCTGACAATATTGCTAATTATTTGATTAATTTGGTTATTTATTTTAATATCGAAAGATACCGTCCTCCTAGAAGATATTAGACATATTCCTTTTTAAGGAAGATATGGATACCGGGTGTCACCTTTTTTGGGGTGACTAACCACTCGGTCACCTAACCTTAAGAAAAATGTACTAACATAAAAAAAATAATAGCTAGCACAGCTGCTGCTTTTTCGATGATTCCTCCTAAAGCTCTCACCAGAGGCGCTAGACAAAACCTTATGCCTGCTGTGTGCAGTTACATTTTTGAATGCTATCTATTCTTCTAGTATGATTTTCTTCGGGAAATAAATGCTGCACAGATTGCATTGCAACGTAACTGTTAAAACTGCTTCAAAAAAGAGGCACTTCGATATAATATTGAAGAAAAACGTTGAAATTGAAAAAAAATTTTCACAATATCACCCATACTGTGAAAAATACAATAAATATTGCTATTATGGTGAAAAACCATATAAAAAGCCAAAAAGTAATAAATGTTATATTGTTTATGCCATCTAGTTTTGTATTTAATAAAACCTTCAATGTACGAGTGATTTTATTTTAATTTAGTAAACAGAAATATATCAATGGATAAATATGTATCGATTTTAGAAACCGGATAAATTCGATGTAGATCCAACTTCATCTGAAAATGTATCATCCCAGTCTATACATTGGAGAACAACGTTCGAAAATTTTCTAGAAAAGTCTCACGGATCGGAGACCACCAATACCGAAGAAAAACTTTTCGAACAAGTTAAGTTGAAACTACTGATCTCTCTATATATGACGAGATCGAGATATATATCACGAGATGAAGACTACTCTATATATGATCACGTCTCATCATGCAAAACTTACGCCTCTGCCTTATCCATATTAGAGTCAATGTATGTGAAACTTAAAAGTGAAATATTCGCACGTCTAGACGAATTTATTCTAGTTTTGAAATTACTAGCTAAAAGAATGTAATTTCAAGTCTGTTTCCGCAGAAGAAAATGAAAAAGATTGTGTTCGTAGAGCCTTCATTGCTAGAATGTTTTCATCGCTTATTAGACAAAGGCTATTAGAAAATTTAACTTTGACATTAGACGAAGCAATTCAAAAAGCAACGTCCGTTCAAATACAATCTGAAAGTTACGTTTCTCCTTATGTGGCGTTGTGAATAAACCTATTTCAATAAAAGGTAACCTGAACCGAAACACTTGTCAAATAGCTTCTCATATTGGAAAATCAAATAAATGCTATTTTTGCGGTGATTTCTTACATGATCGTTGATTTTGTCCAGCTTCAAAAAGCATTTGTTTAAAATGTGGCAAACAAGGAAATTTTGCTAAGGTGTGTAGAAGTGTGCCACAAGTTGCCACAGTGAACGATGATACGGATGGAAAGACTTCATGTTTAATATCAGTAGGCTTAAAGAAGTGCACTGTTTTGGTTACAGTAAATTGCCTTTTAAAGCCCTAATTGATACAGGTAGCGCAGCAAGTTGTATTTTTAATTTTTTAAGTTATCAATGAGAATATAGTAAAACTGAACAATTTTCCTATACAACCTTGGGGTCTAGCTGTTTCTATGGCAAATTCATCATTCCGATTTGATATTGAATCAGTATGTGTCGCAGCTATTCAAATACATAACCAATCCTTTTCTACACCTGTGAAAGTAATGAAAATTTATGTTTAACAATGTTCCTCAGTGGAAATAAAATTTGATGGTCCTAAGCCAGCACTACGTATAGCGGTTCTTAAAGAAGTAGTAATAGAGCTCATGGACCTATTTCCACACTTACATCTGATTGCAAGCTGTAAAATCTAGAAAATATGCTCCTGATGTCCTGTCATTGATTGTCCTGATGGAATCATAGAATAAAGTAACTCTCCATGGATAGCTCAAGTCATCGTGACTTCTGGAGTACATCGCAAGAAACAGATGTGCATTGACTATTCTCAAACAATCAACAAATTCACACAACTAGATGCGTATCCTTTGCCAAATATTGAAGATGTTATATCAAAGATATCCAAATATAGAATTTTATCAAAAATAGATCTCAAGTCAGCTTATCATCAACTCCCTATTCTAGAAAAGAATAAGCCTTATACGGCCTTTGAAGGATGTGGAAACTTATATCAGTTTTGTTGCATTTCCTTTGGTGTTACTAATGGCGTAGCTTGTTTCCAACGGGCAACTGATAAGTTAGAAGGAATATTTGCTTATTTAGATGATATTATTACATTTGGAATTGATCAAGTTGATCATGATGATAAACTGAATATATTTATGCATGCAGTTGAAATTCTTTAACTGTTAACCAAGAGAAATCTGGATTTCAAAGCAGAGTATCAATATTTTTTGTCATAACGTTACTGTTGTGACAGTTAAACCGTCCCTCAAGATTCAGTATCTCTGAAGCGTGCATTAAGACATTTTGCTCATTATTCAAAATGGATATCAGATTTTTCGAACACATTACATCCTCTTGTCATCACCGAACGATTTCTTCTCGATGAGAATCAAAAAACTGCTTTTGAATAACTTAAGCAATTTACCAATGACGGTTGAAACTGATGCTTCGGATGTCTCCATCGCGGCTTCTCTTACGCAGAATAGGAGACCCGTGGCATTTTTCTCTAGGTCATTAAGTGACAGTGAAAAGAGATATCCCATAATAGAGAAAAAAGCTTGTGCTATTGTTGAAAGTGTGAAGAAATGGAGACATTATCTTCTTGGTCGTCGTTTCTATCTAATAACGGATCAAAAATCAGTTGCTTATATGTTGCAAAATTATGCAAGTAAAATTAAAAACGAAAAGATACAAAGAGAATTATCTAATTATAATTTTGATATAATGTATGGGCAAGGATCAGAAAATATTGTAGCTATTGCTTTGTCAAGGCAAACCTGCGCTTTACTCAGAGAAAATGAATTGTCTAGTCTGTATAACGATCTAGGCTATCCTGGTATAACTCGCTTACTCACTATGTACGAAGTAAAGATTTACCATATTCGACGGATGATATTAAAAGATTTTATTACTCTGTAGTCTGTTCAGAAAGTAAACCAAGATTCTTAAAATATACCGGAACACTTATCAGAGCAACAACGCCATTTGGAAGGTTAGCGCTTCGACCATCGACGAATAAGAATAAATATCTACTAACTATTATATATAAATACTCTAGATTTCCGTTTGCATATGCCTGTCCAGATACAAGTAGTAAAACAATCGTAAATTGCCTAAAATACTTATTTTCCATTTTTGGAAAGCCGTCTTGTATTCATTCGGATCAAAGTTCCGGTTTTATCTTGGCAGAATTAAGAGATTTCCTAAATAATCAAGGTGTCGCAGTTATCTATTATCGCTGTTATAATTCTAGAGGAAGATGGTCCAATCGAACTTCTTAATGACACATTATGGCAGACAATTTGTCTTATTTTCAGATCCAAGAATTTACCCATTACTGACTGGAAAACCGTTTTACCTGATGCTTTGCTAAGCATAAGATTATTACTTTGTACAGCGATGAATGCAACTTCCCGTGAAAGAATGTTTAATCATACAAGGCTTTTTTCTTCAGGTCAAACGTTACCTACGTGGTTACGTGCAGGAAATAAGGTATATTGACGAAATCCCATATTAAGATCAAAGTATTACCCATTAGTTGATGAAGTCGAATAAATAGAACCAAGTCCTTTATGTAGCAGAGTCCGACTTTCAGATGGGAGAGATATAACTACTTCTAATAGAAATTTAGCCCTCACAAGATCTCAAATAGAACAAATACTCTCATCATCATCATCATCGTCGCCACATTCTTCTCCAGCGTCATCGTATTCATTACCTCTGAGTTCGCCACAAGGAATGATGTTAAACGATCTGAAAAAATACAGCGACCACCAGGTTACTTCATTGACTATACAAGATAGACAACAGGGGGGAAGAATATGGTGAAAAATCATATATTACCTAAGCTGAAAAGTAAAAGTGATGTCACCCATATATTTTATATTGTTTATGTCATTTAGTTTTGTGTTAAATGAAATCTACAATATACGGGTAATCTTATTTCAGCTACAGAAAATCAGGAGACTACGACATTTCAACAGAAAGACGATTTTGTTGGTTGGTGAGATGGTCAGTGATATCGCACTCACACTGAACGTACTTCAAAAGATATGTTGTTATGTCTTGACCGATTTAGAGTTAAACTTTATACAAGATCGAATTCTCTTGAAGACTTTGCTTTTGGCGAATACTGAAGAACTCAAATTAGCTACATAGAAAATTACTGATTTAAATGATGAGGTCTCAGGAACAGAATTTCTTTTGGATTTCTTCTTTCAGAATTTCTTTCCCATTGTTTGCTGTCTATTCTCAAAACACAAAAATATTATGACTAATAACGGTGCAAATATAATTTGAAACTTGGTTATTAATATCATATTAACACTAATTATTATAAAACTTAACTTCAAGACGATGCAAAAAGAACAATGACGAAATTTAATAAAGTTTCGAAGTTCGGCTGAAAGGCAAAATGCCAAGGGTTCATAAACATTTTTTTTTTATTAAAGTAAGCGGTTCCATTTTGCTTTTTTTGTTATTGTGTTTATTGAAAATTGCATTCAAGCTGCGTTTAATTTTACCAAAGAAGTAACAATATGTTGTCTTTTCCAAAGGTAAGTTTATTTAGAATTATTCTAAAAGCACTACTTATAAATTACAAGACTCTTGCAAGTGTTTGTATTATTGCTAACCTGCAAACAAATATTTCAAGTTGTTTTAGTATGTATTTTTTTTATTTTTAGATAATGAATATAGCAAGACAAGTGGTTAAAATAAAAACACTTCATACTACAGCCGCAGTCCAATGCAGTAACGTTCAGAAGACCGAAAAAAGTATGTAAATATAACCTTAAATATTCCAAATGGTCTATTTTCTTTAACATTTATAGCGGCAATTTGTTACAGCCATCAACCAAGTAACATTACTAGGAAGGGTTGGTGCCGATCCGCAAAAGAGAGGTTCGGAAGAACATCCAGTGGTTAATTTTCCTCTTGCTACACATTTTAGCTACAAATATGAGTCAGGGGATATATTACAAAGGACGGATTGGCACAGAATAAGTGTGTTTAGGCCTGGACTGCGTGACACCATCTACAAGTATTTAAAGAAAGGCCAGAGAGTGTATGTTACAGGGAAATTGTCTTATGGAGAAGTGAAATTGGATGATGGACAGGTCAGAACAGCGTCTACAGTAATTGCAGATGATATTATATTCTTCCAAGGGCAGCCTTCAGAACATGTATAAAGTTCAATACATGTTATTTAGTTTATAAGATTACAAAACCAATGTGATTTCATTAATATAGGTATTTAAGGATTAATGAATTTCATTTTAATCTTGCCTGCAATTAATTAAGATCGGATTATAGAGTGTAACGTTTTTCAGTTACAACACATAGCAAAACTAAAATTAATATAAGTTATGTCATATAAATTTTATTATCTGACTTCCCAAAGGAAAGAGGTTATCTATTCCTCACACAATTTTATTTTTTAGAAACCATTTGAATTTTAAGTTTATTTTTTTTACTAGATACTCTACTTTGTGCATAGACACATAAAAATAAGAATAGCTAGAATAAATATTTTCATAGAAAAGAAGTCATTTATGCCTTTCTGGTGATGCTTCAAATGATATATTGCAAGGCTGGCCAACCTCAGGCTTGCGGTCCACAATGTGGCCTGCCAATGCATTTGAATTGGCCTGTCATAAGTAACTTGCTTTTAATCGCTGATAAAATGAGTGGCTGATTCCAGTTCCTCCAAGATTGGGTGACCTGCAGACGATCTTGAATGCAAAATTTGTGCCCACTTCCATTAACAGTTGGACAGACTTGAGCCTATGTAGCAAACTGGAATCTGTTTTGAACTGTCTGTTTAAACTCACGAGTAGTTTTGTCAGTTTGTCA
>MOOZ01002892.1:1804748-1816872 GCA_002930495.1 Cecropterus lyciades
GGTTAGCATATAAAAGGGTACAGTGAGTTTACTTGAAAAGATAGACATATGCTGTCGCTGACTTTTTTTTAGAACTTTTAAAGGGGATTAATTCTGTCATACATAATTTTTACGAAACCTTTAACCGTTTACGCAGCGCATGCAGTGGAAGCTCTCATTAGAAAAAAAAACCCCGATTTTGAAACATTATTCATTGGTGCTCCGCTCCTGCTGGTTTTAGCGTAATGATATATAGCCTATAGCCTTCCTCGATAAATGGGTTATCTAATACCGGAAGAATTTTTCAAATCGGACCAGTACTTCCTGAGATTAGCGCGTTCAAACAAACAAACAAACTCTTCAGCTTTATATATTAGTATAGATTAATTACTGGTAGTATTTATCCTAAATACTTATTTATCTATATAGAATCGATACAAAAGTATCGACACACCTTATTATATACCTAACCTTATCTTATATAGGTATACCTTATTATAGGTAGGTACATTTACGTAATTGCCATTTATAAAATTGTTTAACCAGAACAATTAAAATATATTTATCTTTAAGTTTTTTTATAATCACATAATTTTATATAAATCCCAGGATGTTTAAATTATTACTTAATTTTAATTTAGCAACTTCATTCGTCTGTTAATTAAATTATATTCCGTCGTTAAATTTTTTATTAACTCGCATTTTATCATAATAACTAATAATATACAAAATGCGTATACCTTTTGCGTGATAAGATATTTTTTTCTTTAAAAATAGATATAACTTGCACTCTTTTCTTTTTCTATGTAATTTATAAAAAAAGAAAAGAGTGCAAGTGCAAGGAATTTGCAAAAATTGTTGCGATATTGAATGCACTACAAGAACGAATGTCTTACAAATTGATTATGGTAACTAAGAAATAATTAAATTGCAAGATATAGTGTACTTAGGTAGAACAAGATTCGAAAAGATTAAGGAGCAACGATTTTCTGATTAAAATCAATTATTAAGTACTGGTAATCTAGTAGTAACAAAAACTTCTTAACAATCGCGTAGATTAGACATGCTAACGGACAAACCCTTCATTTTTATCCCTTCATTTTTAACCGATATTATTGAGAACAATGGCTCAACAAGATATTAGCAGTTCTATTTTAAGGAAGATAACAAAGAATTAGAAAAAATAGACTCAAGTGCTTTATGTGATATACATTATTTGTTGGAATTTAGAATCTAAAGGATTGCAAACAAAATGGAACCTTAAGAAGAGGCGCTTTTAAAGGAAGGACATTGTTCCTGTAGACGCCGGCGTTACTTTTGTTATCTGATTCTTTGAATGTACGGCTGGAATGAGTATTAGAAAATTAATTCTGGTAAGTACTTTAAGCATATTTGTACCCAGTAGCATAAAATTTGCATTTTTAAATGTATTATTATATGTGATGAAATGTATGATACATCAAATGCAAGAATCATGTGATGTATCAACGACAGTAAAGGCCAAAAAGTCTATGCGTACAGCATTATGAGTCAATAAATAAAAGAGGATAAAAATTAAAAAATCTGATCTGTAACGAATTTTATAAAGAGGTCTTGAAAATAAATCATAATTAATACCTACAACTTCATTTCGAATTAAATTAAAGTAACAATGATAACAAAATGATTGAAACAAAATATAATAAAAACTGTGCATAAAAATTAAAATCAATGTTTCTTATCGATGGATATTTTGTTCGATACATTTACATCATAAGTGCGGGATTGGACGGGTACCTACTCTTTGAGTTTCGGTTTTCGCCGACGTATTGTCTGCTGGCCTCGCTCCATATCATCCCAAAGGATTCCTGATCGTTATAATTCCGGCGCGCATTTCCATAAAAATCATCCCCGATCGTTATCTACTGAACAGGTCGATTGTCTTTTTTTTAATGCATCATTTATTATCTTTAAAGGTACAAAAAAGGTAAGGGTCTTTAAAGCGCCGCGCGGTCCCTTCTAGGAAACATCCATGGATTTGTTTGACACCCATCTGTGAGATATAGAGCGGTCAGACTCCAGTGGACTGTATCGACGATTTCGAATGTCCACTGAGTTTACAAACTCATAGCTATGAGAAATGTGTCATTTAATTTTTTTTTATTAACTCGAGTAGGCTTTGTACGTAACGTTATTCTTAGTTTTAAGAAGTATAGTAAGGACATAGGGATATTTTTTGTTGTTACACTATGATATATATTGTTTATTTTAATGTTCTATAATTTCATTCAATTTATTGTCTACAAATTATATAATTGTATCGTATTTAATTTAATCCTTATGAATTTAAAGTTTAGCTATTCATATAATTTCAATTTAATTAATTTATTTAACTTTATCATTACTTTTAGTTGGAAGCATGCTATTTGTGCCTATAATTGGAGTAGCACTTACCTTTCATTTCTGTCTGTTAAATATGTTATTGTTAGAATTAGTGTATACTTTGTTGGCACAATAAATAAATAAATAAATTTTGTTTGAAATTAGCTTATATGTTTCATAAATTTCTAGACTTATTCTTAGTTAGTTTTTTATTACCTTTTCTTTATATTCGTCGGTGAAATGTAGTTCCATTATCTTCTCGGTTTTAACCGTTTTAGGTTTACATTGGAAATGGTTCACTGTTGAGGATGATTACCTTAAACCTACTGTTGACACGATAATTTAGTAAGAAACATTTTGGTGGTTGATCTTAAATGTTGAATAATCGCCATCGTTGCGCAATTCCCACAGGGACCCATAAGTAAATACTTTCTATACGATAAAGGTACAAAGGCAGGGCAAGAGTCAGGTAAAGCACCTCACGCGGCAGGGGTGCGTCGCAGAAGTTTTATATTTCCGCTTCTTTGTTGTCTTCGTAGGGTCCAATTAATAATTTCTCTGGATGACCGGAGTCATTGTCACGTCACCTCCCGACGTGTTTGCTCCATGCTGTCTGAGAAGATAGACTGCCTTGCAATTGTTTAGTTTTTATGATCAGAAACAACTTTCTGCTTCATTGTCAATGACGCTATCAGTTCATTGTGTACTTCACTTTATTGAATAACGTTTTGTTTGTTTAATTCTATAAGACGAGTTAGGTGAAAATCTAATATGTTAAAATATGTTGACCGAATCACGTAAACAGCATATGAACTCTGGAACCACAAAAAACTGTTTGTTGCACTTAATATGTACTTAGGTATTTAAGATTTACTGAACAAAAAATCCATTTCACAAACTGTACATTCGTAAACAACTGCAATAGTTACGAAGACTGTGTCACAATCGTTTCGCCCCCTCTAGACATGGAGGAGGTATGTTTCATCTGAACTTAAAGGAATAATTAATTATGCATAATTAATTATTCTTTTAAATTTACTGCAGTAAATTCTTCATTCTTATTCTAATAAATTAATTATATACACTTAGTTACAATACTGAAATGAGTGTGTGCGCGCACGCGCCTGTGTGTGTGTGTAAGTGAATATTGTATTGATATTAAAGTTGTTATTTCTTTTAGTCAACCAAAAATAAATTTGTCAGATTCATCATAAGAACAGTGTTGTAGACATTTAACTAGTTCACATTTGCATTTCTAGTATGATAGCGGATAAATATTTATAAGTTCATTTATATTATTATAAACTGTGCAAGTGAGGTAGTCGTAATGACGACTTGCAAGAGCAGTGCGAGTTTCAACGAGATGCGAGAAGAATCAACTGATGAATACATAACTGTCCAACTGTTAGGACTTTAGTAATTTTGTATAGTTCTGAAGTAGAAAATAGGATGGGTTTTGAATACCAAGTGGAGGCTTGTATGAGTATCATCTGCATTCTAGAAAATTATACATTGATTTAAAGTCAGTTAGCAAAAATCGTTTCCGTAACTGAGGAATAACGTAGGTAGGTATTCAACTATCATGCATATACAAAAATACAAAGTAAATTGAGTTACAAGAAAAAACTTAGGTATATGCTGAAAAGTAAATAATTCAAAATATAGAGTTACAGAGATAAAGTTGGCATGTGAGTTGGTAAATACTAACGTACGTAAATATGGATGTACTTAAAACATGGCATCTTTTGTTTTTGTTCAACTGATTGTCTGTTTTGCGGCGTCTTGGTATTTCCTGTTCGCGTAATAAATTCAAATTTATGCATACTTTTTGTCGACAAATTTATAAACATGCGACTAGCGACCGACGGCTGTGCAGGATGATGTTTGCGAGTACGAAAATATTGGTATTTCAGAAAATATTAAAAAACCTAAAATACTATTATTACTACACAATGCGTTTAAATCATAACAAATGGTTCGGTAATTCGGTATAGATATGGCCGCAACGATTAATTAGATCTGTTTTTAAATTATTTCAAAATAGCTTCTATCAATATATTATATACGAGTACCTACTTTTATTCGACCGGTAAGTTATCACCGTCACACCTGTTTTCTGTGTGAAGCAGTTCATGCGTTTGTTTTGGAAGAGTGTGGATTCTAGCACACAAATGCAAGGCGACCATCTTAGTCTTCAGGAGTGGCCATCTATGTATCTGTGATTGACTTCTAGTAGAGCTCTCTATTCTATGTGGAGTTGATTACGGATATCCATGGGTATCAGTCGCCACTTTTACCATCAGATGAACGGCATTCTGCCTCATTTTTTGTAAAAAAAAGTAAGTTTTGATTAAATTGACCTTTTGTTTTTGGAGAATAAAGACGAGATTCGTTTTTTGTCCAATTTTATACAACTATTATTAAAACAAAATAATAATCAAAACAAGAATATGTGGATTCTGCGGAATGGGAACCAGTTTTAATAAGACCTCGTTTACATTATTTTTAATCTCCGTATGCGCCAATTATGTTTTTAAAACATCCTTTTATTTATTATCTGCCTAACACAGACGGTAAAGGATGAATAAAATCTTTTGTTTCTATATGAACGTAATTTTCTTTACAACGTGAGTAATGGAAAACCTCACCAAAATAACAGATTTAAATATTCTGTACAAAGCTCTGTCGGTTTATTTAAAACAAATGTTTTAAATATTTACATTCTATCTATGACCAAGAAACTACTAGAAATGTAGTTCTAACAGTACCTACCAGAAACTACCAGAAATCATTTAGTGAAAAATTAAGGAATGTTTTAAAGTAGGAATAGGTGTAGTTAATATCTCAAGTTCTGGAGATCCTTTGATATAGATTCACATAGTTGTGAGCGTCTTGATGTCTGAGAAGTAAATTAAAATAAAATGAAGTATGAGTGGGATAATTGGGTAGACATAGGAACGTCAAAATTAGAACACGCGGGCGGCATACTAATTCGGTACCTATATAAAGTACCATAATTTATCACAAGCATGAAATATCGAATTCTTGAAGCGTAAAAATATAGAAGAAGCTTAAATGCGAACTTCATGTGTGTGGTACATTTTTGTAATATTATCGAGTCCACATTTTACGATGGTCCGTTTGTGCCGACGTCTGGGCACGTCGCGATTACGGCGAGCGTCGCGCCAGGAAGTGCGCCCACGCACGAATCGCGATACAGACCGATTCAAATAGCAAGTTGGCAACGCTCCCCGAATCGACACTGTCAACGTACGACTGATTGCTTTAAACATATTTTTATCGAGTTGATCAGCAAATTTGTTTTTCTATTAGCTTGTCACTCAATCTGCAAAACTTTGTTCCGGTTTGGAAGATGTAATTAGAATAAATAGGTCACACATTGTTAGTTTTTAAACTTAATTAGTAAATAAACACCTGTTGAAGTGCACATTCGGTCCGTCTAACATAGTATGGGAATTGCTTAAATAACTTAGTGTCACCTATCATTTTAGTAAGAAGCATTGCAAATCTTAGTTTTGTTGGACGCAAGGCGAAATATTTTCGGAATCATGTGAGGAAAGTAAAGAAGGTAACAAAAACATCGTGGATTTGGTTTTGATTGAGTTCAATGACTATCTTAGTTCTGAGGGTATGGTTAGACTTTTTTTATTGTATAATATGGAAGTAGCAAACGAGCATGTAGTCCACCTGCTGGTAAGTGCCGCCCATGGACATCTGTAAACAACACAAGATAAAGTTAAGGTTACCTGAGGCTAAGTACGGATGCGTTGCTACCCCTGACGACTAAGTTTGAACGCCTCTGACAAATATATCTCCCAAATTACACCCTTTAGACCAGAACGCTGGAATGCATAACACTGCTATTATTAGGCAGAAATAGGTGTAGCGGTGGTGCTTCCGGAGTAGACACACATAAATAACACAACTGTGACCGGTTAAAGGTAGGCCCGTTCTTCTCTTAAGGGTTTATCCACGTACTGTAACGAGGTCTATATGTGCGCTTTTTACTTTTATTACAAAGAACAAGAAAGTAACTATTATCACCTATCATTTAGCTCAGTAATGGATCAATAGCTTTATCATTTTCACCTGTTAGTAATAATTTTCTATTTATCCAATTTTTCCAGTGTGGGAATCCAGTGGTTAGTTTATGTAAATCACAAATAATACAAAATTCGGTGCGTAAAGATACGGTTAGTGTTGAGTGTCGTGATATGGAACCTAAAAAAGAAAAACGAACTAGACGTAGGGTAGATAGGTTAATCTACCACTAGTGCTTGTCAACGGTTTCTCCCCGCCACCGCAGTTTCGCCGTGACCCATGTAACTGGGTCGAAATATCGGCAAAAAGAAATTGAAAACCGCATATCGTGAGTACCCGTAACATATTAAAATCTATCAATTCCGCGATAATATTAGCCTAAAATCATATATCCAATTTTTGCCTACAAACTTTGATAATTGTCGTCTAGGAAAATTCGAAATTGGTATAAAACCTATTAACTTTGCTAGACAATAAATGGGAAGATATTGGTTATTACTAACGAGCGTTTCACAACTAGTCTGGACAAGATTTAGAGGCAGTAGAGGCATTTAAAGAACTTTTGTATTTGACTGTGTAGTTCCTGTAAGCTCACAATTAGTAGTGCGATTTACCCACATGAGCTCAGCTCCTTGTCTAATAAGCGCGACGTTCACGGAATGTGATCCCATCGCCATGTTGATAAGTGTCACCTGAGCCTAGCGGACCGATTTACACTACTTGTGCTTTTAATTACTGACGCCATTTAATCTAGGTCCCTAGGCAATATTCCCGTTAGAAATAGGTGTTCCTTCATGGAAACCTTATTTGGATGCCCTTGAATTTCTTGACAACTTGAGAATCAGACCTAGTAGGTACTAAGCACTCGTTCATATTTGACATCTATGCCTTAAAAAATTTAACTTACGTATAAAATAATATACGGCATCTATATTTTGTGATGGATGAATTGGGATAACATTTTCTGACCTCATTTCGCTACTATGTGTGCGTACGTATGTGTATTCATATGTAACGTACTACATATCAGATGTTTGCGACAGTTAGTGCGTTTTTGCGGTGCGTTTAGGTGCAGGTTGGATCCGGGTCAGCCGCGTCACGTAACGGCGCGCTAACGGGAGGCTAGGCTGGGTCGCGCAGCGGGATGAGCTACGCGGAAGTGGCGCCATTAAAGCCTATGTTAGAACCTAATCGGCACAAGAAAATAATTGTAGTATCTGATTACATTAATTTCCGTTTAATATTTAAAGCTTATGGTATTTTGAATTATATTAAAAAGGAGCCTTTAATTTTCGTTTTTCATTATTGGCGTACATTGATAACTGGGCGACGTTTCATGTGAAAAGTGGTATTTTGGAACGTGGTAGTTCATAGTAATTCATAGTAATTCATCGTTTAACTCTGGAGGCACCACGATTGTATCTATTTCTGCCTTGAAACCGAAATCTTAGGTGCCGCTGCGTTCTTTTAAAAGAGTGTAATAAATTAGAGACAATAAAATAACATTACTATACAAAAATGAAATAATCCGCACACAGTGATGCATGCAAGTGGAATCGTGTATAAAATATTACATTTTTTTTTGTAGATATGTAAAGATATCAAAGACCAAGTTTTTATATTTGATTTAAGATAGAGATTACGGTTACTGTATCTCTATCGATATGCTTAATATTTCATACATTATCAATGTTTAGTACATTGGATGGACAACCTGGATGTATCGCTTTTTCTTGTACCTTCTTTATTACTGAGAGTGAAAGTAAGACACTAATTGAATGCAACCTCATTCTTAAACTCTATGATTACTTTATCCCACTTTACCTTTCCTTTAAATTTGAGTATTTATTAAAATTAAATGAAAGTTTAATTAAAATTTAATTTCTTGTATTAATGCGGATTTAATATTATTCTTTACGTCGGGTTGATTAGAGCATCTTAGGACCGCGATTTGATAAGGTACTACAATTCAAATCTTCCTTATAAATCTATGTAATTTCGCTTGCAATCTTGTATGTCACGAGACGAACAGTAAAGTTTTAATAAACCTGCTCCATCCAATGACGAACAATGAAGAAATATTGTAACGAAGTGTAAAGAGTAAGATTACCTTTAAATTTGTTGAAGCGATCAATTTACATCTGGTCGTATCTGCAAGTGGTATTGAAACGGTTCACGGTTGGTCGAGAGGCGCGGTAAAGAAAGCAAGTTCACTGCCACGGCCGTCGGAGCGACAACCTTGTTCGCTTGCCTCCGTGGCGCTAGTTTATCTAGTGCCAAAACTACTTAAATTATGCATGCAGCTTCCCAAAACGGACGATTGGTCGAATTCTACTGACTGTGAGGCTTTACATGAACCAGTTTCGCTAACATAGTCTTGTCCCATTTTAATGGTTTTTGTCTCTAGCCATATACTGGTTTACTCGCTAGTGTACTGGATTCTAATATTAATACTTATTTCCTCTAGGTTTCAGTATATGTTGCGAAAGTATATTTACTTATATGTAAGGTAGCTGAGAAAAAAATCGTACATTACCCATTGAAATAACATAATTTATTTTAAAATCCGAATAAAACATTATAGGTTAATAATAATTAAATTTAATTTACTGTTGAGTATTACTTCGTATTAGAGTTTCTTCCTATTCTCATTTTGTTTTTGTATGAATAGAAAATATAATTTACTTATCTTGCACTCATAATTCGAATAGATTTCTGATTAAATTACAATAGAATTGGAGAAAAAAGCATCCTTACTTCTATCAGCCTTGGTGATCGCAGTTAAGTTATTTATGATACAGGGGAAGTTGTCTAACTCCTGAATGTTATTTTTCACGGGAAGACAAGGTAGTCCTGCTATTCAAAAGCGACACCAAAAGGCAGTTTTAACATGAATCGAAGGGGTTTCATGTTTAATACGCCATAAGTGCCTAATAGAAAAAACAAACGGCTTAGTTGTTGTATCAAATATTTTTTTAACAAAATATACAGCTATATCTCATTAATTCTAAAATAAATAACGTACCTACATAATTTCGTTTCTTTCCGGTATACATACATAAGCCTATTGTGTTATTATAGGTACTTGTTTTGCGATAAGTACCTATATTTACAATGTCGACAAGTTTCGAAAGCAAAAGCAAACGAAAACACGAATACTTAAAATAGTATCTAAATCTAAGATACGATGGCAGTTTTTCACTCTTAGTCACATTAACATACATGCCGTGCAATATATAGGAATGTGTTATATAACGAAAAGTTGTGTATGTCTGCAGATTCCGAGTAGACTAACAGACATCACAAACCTTGAGTTAATGCCAAACAGTGAATTCTAAAACATTCCGTTTCGTGGACACCTACGTGTTGCGTAAGTCTGAATCAGAGAGCAGAAATGCAGTGAGCAAGCCAGAGTCAGTCGGCATCATATGTGAATCAGCGCGGCCGGAAACAGCGCCATGTTGGCTCGCTGCCGCCATGTTTACCCGCGCTCCGGAAGTTGCGCGCGCGCCGACCGTCTTTAGCCATCATTTCCACGAGTCGGCGGAATACGAGTCGGAAATATTCAGCGGTTATTTTTGGTGCCGACGTTTTTCCGCTTCGTGCAGACATCGTTCGAGTTAATCATATATTTGACGACGGATACCACTTTATTTATAGTTTGCCCTCAAACGTGTTTCGATGCTCGTAATTTTGTCTGTTCTGTTTGTTGTCTGGAGCCATAAATCTGACACCTGAGATATTTAAATTACATAAACTTTTTTGTTTGTCAGTAAATAAATGGATTTAATTTGATATTTATTAAATTTCAACGTCAGACGCTCATAATGACAGTAAAGTTTTATTATACCTAGTTATACTACAATTATAAGAAAATTAAAGCATCACGGTAATCTCCTAATTTAATGAAATCATTATTAAATTATAATTAGGTGTCTACCTACATTAGGAATGACGTATATCGACTTATTTGCATAAGATAATTCGTGCAAATGAGTATGACAAAAATCGTGACTTATCCGTATAAATGTTTATATGATATATATTATACATTCATATATGTATATATACTTATTAACCAATTCCGAATCAAGGTTTATACCAAGCAGTATAAAGATAGAAGGTAGGTAAAATGTTTGTATTTTCTTGCAACACAGAAATATGTAGGAGAAGAACATTAAATTCAATTAAATAATAATGAGCTCATTCTGAATACACTTATGTAATTTTGTTAGAAAGGTATTTATTCAGGTGTCGTAAACAATGGAAATTTACATGGGTAAATTTTAAATTATTTGGGACTGCTTCGCAGAAAGTGTGTTGCTTTATTTCTAAAAAAATTTGACGTAATTATGTATGGAAAATCTAGTATCAAAATGTTAAGCCGAGATGACGATGAGTACAGGAGATATTGATAAACTAACAAATTCACATCCCAGTAAAGTACCCTTTCTTTTGTTTTCTAAATCTTCAAAGGTATCGTGAAAGCAATGTTGCGTTATGCTGGATTTTTAGCCACCAATTTCCCCCCGGTGGCCGTGCGAAGAGGACTCATTGATCTCCAAAGGAACGCAATTGGAGTCCTCTCAGCGTGTTGCCAGATGAGTGTTGAAGGCCAGCTACCAACCGGTGCTTACGATACTATAGCACATGCTGTCGTCCTTTCCTGGATCGGCTGGCTCGACGGTTCGACCTCCCACTCTTGCCGCCCGCAAGCTTCATTTCAGTCGTCTCTTATGACGTGCAGGGGATACAATATTCTTTTATTCTGATGCCGAGTCTACAAGGCCACTGTAAAAAGTATCTACAGGTGTTTTTGGGACAGTAGGTAGGTACCTACTTATGCTCTGGAGTATTATCGTGTAAAAGAGCTAAGTAGCAATGATAAATCGGTTGGCAAGTCATGTTTTCGTAGGAACCTGTTATCATTATTCGTATTTTACAACAGTATTTTTCGCGTTATAGATAATCTGGTCGCTGAGAGAATGCATTCCTGACTGACCATGTCCGAATAAAAATGTAAGTACTTTGAGTGGCTAAGAATTTGCGACAAAAATGTTACTATCGTTTATTCGCCGTACAAAAAGAAATAAAATTACCATTCACTTACTTGCTTGCTGAAATTAGAATAAATTACATAATAGTACGTTACATTTAATGTTAATTAAATAAGAATGATGAAATAAACATAAATCGCCTCAATAAAGTTACATCAACTGATAGTTGTTCCGTAGTTAGTAGTATATAGGTATATTATCACTATGAAATATATTTTAAATTAAAAGATTAAATAAATAAATAACGTTAAATATAAAATATAGATAATATGAAATTAATAAATAAGAATATATTCATAATTTAGATGGCGAAGCTTGTTGGAACATCAAATATAAAATATTTAAAAAAAGGTTAAGCAAGACTTATCTCGTTCAAAATCTTAATAGGTAAATGTTATTTTTATTTTCTTTACGCTGTTATAAAGTATATATAAGTTAGAAACGAACCAAAGAAGTATGAGTAGTAATGTTTAAGTTAAGTCTGGAAGAAATCGCTGTGTAGTGATAAGGCCGCCAGTTGTTATCCTTGTTTAAATTTGTATTTTACCTTTTTTTGGATACAATAAAGAGTATTATTAATCTATACTAATATTATAAAGCTGAAGAGTTTGTTTGTTTGTTTGTTTGAACGCGCTAATCTCAGGAACTACTGGTCCGATTTGAAA
>MOOZ01002892.1:1817501-1828981 GCA_002930495.1 Cecropterus lyciades
AAGGATTTCAGTGTAAAAAAATTAACAGTGCATGACTGTGAACACAACTTGACAGCACTGTTGCTGATTTGATAAATACTTAAGACGTGATCTCGACAGCTGCTACATACTACTTCTATTTAGGTACTTATTTCGTCTATATGTATACATTATTCCAGACGAATGTAGTCAACCTACTATACATATAATGATTCATCCGATTACAAGCGTGGCTGTTTTAAAAGGTAATAATGAAGTGCGTGAGTCCCGGACGGTGCGCTGGCTGTCGGAATGTGGTCGGGCCGGGAGGCGAGAGGCGTGAGGTTGAGGGACAAAGCCTCTGGAACTGGTTCTGCTTCCTGTACGTGTCGGATGTCCTGCGGCTTCCTGCACCGCCCCCGCTCTCCGCTACAACGGGTTAAGAAATGAGATGAAGCAGGGTTGTGCTTTTTATAGTATCAAGATTTTATACCACTGTATTAATGTTGATTCTTTGCCGCCTAGTGTAGATATTCGATGAAAGTTATTATAGGAAATTTGACGAATTAGGTAGGTACCTATATTGATTAAAGTAAAACTCGTCGGGTGATAAACAATAGTCAAAAATGTTCTTAACTGGTTTGTTTGTCTTTAACTATTTACCTAAGGTTGAACCTCAAATCAGAAATTAGGTTTATTATATCCGCGTAATCAAAATATATTTTTTTAATGTTTTCGAATTACTGAGTAAATATAATTATACCAATTTTAGAATTCCTACTAACACATATGTAAAATAACATAAAAAGTAAAACTAATTAATTTGCCAACGAAATATAGCTCATGTAAGTATGGATCTTCTATGATAATACCTTTTGCAAGTGTTTTAAAAGTCATTAACCCTTTTCTGCTTTCAAAGTAACTTACGAAAATTAACAAAAACATTGTAGGAAGCAAAGTAGCAATTACCTACCATACCTTCTGCTGTATTTACATTTCTTAGTATGTTATTCTTTACAATACTGTTAAGTAATTATATGAAGTCAGATATACCCGTAACTATTTGGCGATGTTGCAATAGAACAACAAAAAATTTCCAAATTACATAAACAAAACTAGTATATTGAAATGCAAATATTTATCTGACGTAATAAGGACAGCATATAGGCAGGTCGCAAGAGTAATGTATTTATCTATACTCTATACTAATCAGAAAAATGCACGGGTGCGGGAAACATGTATTTAAAAAGAATAAAATAGAGATTATTAATGTACGTCACGTTACATTTCTTTTAAACGCGGGTGAAACTGCGGGCTCAGCTAGTATAAAATAAAATTCCTGAAACAAATTACATTTATAGAATACCTATTACTACCGTCAGCTACCTACAATGTGATAGTGTGTGTCTGTTTTTTACTATAATCATGCAAGAACCACTGGTTTGATTTACATGAAATTTTGCATGGATGTAGCTTATTTACCTGGGCAGCTTATAGGCTACTTTTGATTTCGATAGATTTTGCACTATTTAAAAATGGAAACTATTTTCTTAACCCTTTGGTTTCAGACTTTTATACTTTTTAAATAAAGGCAGAACGTTAAGAAGCTCGAGTACCTCAGCTAGTTGTAAATAAAGGTTACCACAGTTTGGTTGGTGTAGGGAACCCTGGCGGTAACAGGCCACGCACGATTGAGGACATTCTCTCTGCTTGTTTTTGTTGCGTTGCGGTCACTATAATGCAACCCGAGCGCTGTCTTCCCGACCAACAACGGCATATTAATATCCATCGCCGGTGCATGTAATACCATTTTTACTCGTTTTATTTTAGAACCAGCTTTATAAAACCTAAAAGTAATATTAAACATAGTGATCGGTTATTTTGATAAGCGTCTACGTAAAATATTCCCTATTTTTCAAAAAAATTAACGGGCGCGCATTTTTGAGTTTTGGTTCAGGTTCATTTATAGGGCAAAGTGAACCTTTTGCAGTTCTTGTGACGTCTACTACGACTGAGAAATATCAGTTATTTGGGAGCAGAGACTTATTAATATAGAATATACATTGACACTTACCGTTTTAGATTACCTATTTGATTTTCGTATGTCCAGAAAAAGCTTATTTCGAAAGAAATAATTCTTTTTTCCCCTGTACATAATGGGTGGTATTCCATTTCCGCACAAACATTCTTATCAAAATTGTTTAATTTTGTAATCCTATTAACAAATGAATATAGTAATTTGCTACCATGACAATTAACTTCGTGGAGGATTAGGAGATACTATGTAACGTTATGTATGTTTCGAGCGAACCACGACTTTATTCGTAAGATGTGTAAAGCGCAAACGAACAGTTGAACATTATGATTGATAGAAGGAGTAAATGGGAATCAAGACCCACCCCCTCGGGGTACCGTAGTTACGTAAGTTACGTAAATAAGGCAAAAGTAGGTATATCAAAAGGCGATAAAGTGTTGCAACTCTGAAAACTATGGCATCATGTAAGTAGATACCTCACTAAACTTTAAACCAGTGACGCAGAAGATAGCAGGGTAACTGCTTTTTGCAAAAATGGGATCGGCCAAATTGGAAATTGATATTTTAAAATTAAAGCGTAATATACAAAAAAAATAACTTTACAATGAGTCAATAGATTCACTGTAAAACGAAAATAAGGTAAACGTAGATTACGTGTTCTCCTTAGAAATGTTCTCCTAAAAGAGACTTGCACGTGACAATGTAAAGAAGTGTTTAGTTTATTCACATCGGGTATCGCACCGTATCTTTGTTTTATACGCTTATCATTTATTGTAAGCTAGTGTAAAAATCGAAAGAGCCAAACATTAAATTATTATATATTGAAATAACGTCCGTAACATCCGCTTTATCTTCAAGTTTGGTGCCTCCTCCCGCCCCTCCTCCGCCCGGCGCTAAAACAATGTGCGCTCGCTTCCGCATCGTCACTTGTTTTCCACGCACAAGGCTAATGCCAAGGTCTCCGCTTTCTACACGCTGTTTGCCCCTCCTAATGCCGAAAATCTACACAAGTAGTGGGCGAGGCAATATTCATGGTTACGAAAATTGCTTATCGTATGATGAAAAGCGGTCGGATCATGAACATTTTTGTATCCAACTGACTTTTAGAATTTTTGGAGAACGATCAATTTTGAAGTAAGGCTTTTCATACGTGGTGTCATGTTCATGTTCGTCTTTCAAATGTATATTATGCACTAATTCTTTCAAATATATTTTAAACAAAAAAAACTTTTGCCATGTACCGCCATTAACAGTGTTAATGGCGGTACATGGAAAAAGTTTTTGTTTTGTTATTTACCTATATATTACATAGACATGACATGAAGATTAAAGCAAGAAGATAATAATAATACTTACTTATTCGTAGTAAGTAACCTTGAAATAAGTAAGTAAATATAATTCTAATAGGTATATTTCAGCGCTTTTTTAATTATCTTTTCCAAGTCATGCTATATCATCAAAACACTAAAACTATAGATTGTATATAGGTAAGTAAATCAATAATAAAGCGTATTGGTATATAAGAAACCGATTATTACGTATGATGACTCAGCTTAATAGTATTTGATAATTTTAAGCTGTAGGTATCTAAATTAAAAAGATTAGCAATTTTTTGACATTTTATATCTATAAAATTTCATTTTATCTTTGTGATCCAAATAGAATATAAGTAGGTAGCTAACGGTAGTAATAGGTATGCTATAAATTTAATTTGTTTCAGGAATTTTATTTTAAATAATAAAGAGGAATTTAGAGCAATCTGTCGCTCAGTACAATGGGCACTTCCATGTACAAAACTTGCATGACCGTGTGACTTATTCTGACATGTGAGTAATAGTAATACCAATAATCTCTTCTGTTTATAATATTAGTATACATATTTTAAATGTGCTATTAAATACGAGTATGTAATAATTACCAGTATATATAATTAAGCTTTCAATATTATTCAATATTCATTTTAAGGTATTGTCCTCTTGAAGACGCTGTAATAAATTTAATCTGATGACATATAGGCTATTAGCGGAAGAAGAAGGCTATAAGTATTTTTAGTTAGGTTACATAGTACTTACGTAAAGTAGTACGTTACAATTTACAACACAAAGAAGGAGAGATTACGAGACAACAAATAATAATTAGTAATATAAATACCATAATTGACAAATGAGATAACATCCGCGATTGCATCACGCAAGTCGAGAAAAACTGCAAGGATGAGAAAAATGAATGGAATCGAAGCCGGACGTAATGGTTCACACAATTACCTGTTCAATGACAACTGAATTTCATTAGCCATCGCTTCCTTGAGCGACAGGATGCGAACTGGATCCGATTAATTGTTCAGAACAGGTCCATCCCGGACCTCTCCATTCACTGGTTGTGTAATTACATTATAATCTGTTAGATTTACTTTTTCTATATAAAAGCAAACACGAAATTCGACCTGACGCGAAATGTATTTTTAATAACTAAAAATAATAGTACTATCTCATATCGGTCATAGGTAGCAAAACGTGGCAGGAAAGCCACGTTTAAGTAAAGGTGGTAGAACACTTCGTGGTTCGACTCCAAAGGGAAAACCGTCAATTCTAATTATACCCTATGACATCAGTATTAAGTGCTGCTAGCTTTTGGGTCTAAAATGATATCTTGATTTGCTGTTGAACAGTGTAAGGAAGACGTACTTATCCTAGGTTGTCAAATATAGTTCTCAGAGGAAGTAACTGTGGCCAACTTCAGGTAAACTCTAATCTTATCCGGGGTTCATTACAGATATCGCATAGGTATCTTAGGGTAGTTGTTATCCAACGTTAAAATATGATGTGGTATAAAGAGAATAGGGGCACAACCATGAGGTATTGCCCATATCTAGCGACGATGATGATGCAATTTTATGGGTAAATCACTTCCAAATACATAACATACATACTTCCTCTTATAACCCTGTAGTCCCTACGTAGTGTTATGGTAATACCAGTTAGAGACATTACGTCAAACAGAGCATGATATTGCGTTATCTGCGTTATCACCTACACATAATAATGAGATAAGCTAAAAATATAGGAAGTATATTCATTATCTCAATCGTAGACGGCTGGTATCGAATAAATGTAGATATTGCAGACTTGTACCAAATAAACACTTTTGGGTTAAAAACTAAAAAAATCGCTTTTGGTACCTAATGATACCATTAGTGATTAGAGTGGTAGCATTGCTGTTTTGCACTACCGTGTTTTTATTTTGAGAATGACATAAAAATACATATTTATATGTACATCTAAGTTCTTAGGTAGCGAGGCCTACGTGATCGGTTTTAAGTGGGATGGTGATGAGGTGGCCTGCACTTAACGCTAAGTCTATTACATAAATGGTATAATCCGCAGTTCATTGTCACCAAGTTTCTAGAGCTCGCTAGAAATTCCTGGCGGTCAGAAAGTGGAGTATTATGTTGTGATGCGTGCCCGGCCGGCCGGAACGACGAGAGTAAGAGCTGATGCGCTATGTAGAGCATTAATTGCTTTAAAAAAGCCAATACATGAAATCTCCGTCTTACTACAAATGCATTAAAACCTAATAAAATGAAACTCCTGTGCAAGTTAGTTACATTTCAGTATTAAAATTAGGTAGTCTTACCAAACAGTCCGCAGTCTTAAAACTTCTTATATACATGCATAGGTAGTATAATTTGCTAATTATGAAGGCAAGACGATTTGAAATGTTAAACACCACTGTGTTTTTAATGTTCGCCGCATGTTTTATTCTTCATCACGATTAGTCGCATCCTGTGTTACGGAAATAGCTTATTTTGCTTAAGCAGATATAATACGTAGGTATATTATAAGCAAGATATGGCTTTGAATCACTTGGTCACGCGTGTTTCGCGTATTATAGGGATGCAATGATAAATCGAGAGTTTGATAATAATCTTAAATATCGACACTGTATTTATTGATACGATATTATCATATAAAAGTGGTGATATCGATATTAAAAATTGTAGCCATTTTTTACAGTACAACGACAGCATTTGTGAAAGTTATTAGTAGAAAAAAAGTTTTTTTAAATATTTTGCGAAAGTTTTGTAATATACTTAGATAATATTGCCTTTTTGATTATTGACTTTGAAAGTCGTATGCATTGCCGCATGGAGTGGTCTGCGGGCCTCGAAGAAATATTGCCTTAATATTTGCTATATAGTTCGAGTATCTATCGATATTTTAGGCCTTTAATAGAGATATAAATGTTTATATCGACAGTTTGCATCAAGTTGCAACCCTATGCGCGTAGAAACCCCGGGGCGTCGACTGCGACACGCAACACTGTCACTCTCTTCAAAGACAAGAAACAGTGTGATTTCTTCAATTTAAGAGCTAATGAAAACTCAAAAGATCAATATGCCTGGATCATGCATTCTATATCAAAATATTAACTATGGATATTGAATTCTTATTGATAAGATTGACAATAGTGACAAACGCCATAAGGTTACATTACAAAATTGTCATATATTTTGGTAATGCTCTTAGGTTTTTATTCATTTTAGCAACTTTCAGCGCAAGTTTCTATTTTTTTCTTTTATAAAAACCTTCACCTGTCAATAACGTACAAAACAAAAAAGAATTAGCGAAATCGGTTCACACGTGATGTGTGACCAAGGGAAATGGAGATTAATTTATATATTTACATATATAGATATGATATAAAGATAAGTACACAAACTTAACGTACGCAAGTACTTAATGTCATTAAGTAGATTATTAACTTAAATAATATCGAATCTAATATAATCGAAGTTTTCTAATTAGTTTAAAAAATATACTCGGAATCTGGTCTTGGTGGGACAATAAATACATCGCAGATCAAAAATTATCTATACTAATCTATCTAAGTATCTAGTATAGATAATATGATATTGATCTAATATGACATATATATCCGAAATATTGTTCTAATTATATATTAGATCTAATAACGGGACACACGAATTGATATAAGTAAGTTAACTTAATAGTCACCTATATTGTAATAGCTAAATTTAACTCTTCAAAAAAGTTCTTCAAATAATTAGGTATAATAAGGCAAACATTGACGTAAAATGTTCACGATATCTGTAGATTCCTACAATACATTTAAATTATAGGTATATATTTATATAAGTTGATAGGTTTGCAATTCGTTATCAGTGTGTTGTAAACACTGTCAACAATCATAATAAGTAGACATTAATAGTCTGTTGAACTTTGTATGATGTGTTCACGTATACCAACTGACCTTACACCCGCTATGTTTTGATCTACAAGTGCGGACTCAAATTGATGCTGATAACATAATGATATATTTTATAGTAAGTACTATAATTATAATGCAAATGAATTAAATTCACGTAGGCAACTTATCTGTTTATTTATCATTTTTAAGTCCCAACCTTCTGTAGATATTTGCAGTATAATCTAAACATTACTGGCTTTAAAATATTGAAATTTGTGTTGTATATACACATATTCGGGTGTATTCGGTAATCTCCACGAAGTTTATCCGTTTTTCGTGCAGGTATAAGTTTTATAGCGATTCAAAAGGCTTTACACGTTTCATTCATGCGTATTGATATAGGTACTTGTCATTTTTAAGTGTCAATGTAAAAATACGGTATATAGTTACGTTACCTATTTATTAAAAAGTGTTTACACTTGCAAGTATTTTTGTGGTGCGATTTTGGTGCGGTGTAGGTATCGATCATTCAGTGCTGTCAAATTGATAACCCTTATCGACTACAGCTCACGGAAATTGACGTCACCGCACTTTGCGACTCGATTTATAGGAAATAACTTAGTTCCTTATTACTATTTTAAGGATCACGCTGAGTTAAGTATTTTGAATTTTTAGACTATTCATTCATGTTTGTTCCGCCTGCGATACAAGTTTGACCAGTCACTCGTTCTTTGGAAAGTATTACGACCATGAAAATATTAGAGGGTATTTATGTGGAACACGGAAATATGATGTAATACCCTGACTGTCATACATTTAGTGCTTTGACTGCATTTGACATGACGCAACTTGAAATATTTACTGTGCACATTTTTACCCGACTGCCCCAGAAGGAGGATAATTTTTTTAAGCGTATGTACATCGTTCAATACCTTGGTACGCTCTACAGCCCAAACGACTGGACGGATTTAAAAGAGTGAGGTGTTGTTATATTAGAGTTGGTAGCACGAGTGATACTGGATATTTTAAAATTACAAAACATTCTAATTAATATCCTTTTTTCGGATATTAATATCGTTTTCTCGTTATTGAAAACGTGCGACTAATTGATATTTTACGTTTGAAAGAATAGTTGTCTATAAGTGATCTGGTTGTTATTTCGACGTAACATATTGCAATACATAATTCACTGATTATGTAGGTTAAGCGAGCTACTAACGAAGATATAAGAGAATATTAACCCGGAAGTTAGTTCACGAAATGTAAGTAAACAAAAGTATAGGTAAATTAAAATGATCAGTGTATCGGTAGTTCTACCATTTATGTATAAAAATAAGTCATTACTCTATTATTAATAAATTTCGTCAATATATGTGAGCACTTATTAACAATATTCAATGCTTCTGAAATAGACGGATATGAACTGTTTGCAAATGATTTTTAATAAAAAAAAATTACAAATACATTTAAAATACAATTTTATACAATTTTACATTAAATACAATTTTACGTTTAAATTTGATTATACATTGCAAGACCTGCCTGGTTGGCCAAATTTTGAAATATTCGGAAGCAAACACACGCACAGGTACATAGTCGGAAGGTCTTCACCTGACGATTTTTATTATTAAACTCCTAACGCCAGCCGCTTTAGGGGCATAACATACGAGCGACAGTGAGCTAACTTACGAGCAACATTTCATTTTAAAGATCGTCGCTGACGTCGCCGACTATCGCCGCCTCTCTATCGTGGTGGTCGTCAATAGCCGACGAAAGTCAATGACAGTCAGTCCGTCGTTGACGTAGATTGTTACTCGAATTTAAGCTCTCTTAAAAAACTTCGTTCTAAAAACTCTACTTTGTATAAAACGCCAGTGAATGCATTAACCACAAAGTGGCATCTAAGACAATATTTTCTTAATATCAATCATTTAAATTAATTACATGACAATCATTATCTAAGTACTTAGATCTTTATCCGCTTTATTACAACCAACGAACAATCTTGTGAATGATAATATATTGTTACACGTGTCTGAAAATTAATAAGTTCTTTATTCAACATATGACATTGTCATTCAATAGGTATAAAACAGTGATTAAGAACAAACTGTGCCATAAAGCATATTGTAAAATTTCTGATTACATAGAAGACAAAACAGCCTGGGACCATTTATTATATATATTTAAATATTTAATTAAATGTCAAAGTGTAACGTATCTTGCCAAACAAGCGTCTAATTTAGTCAAATGTAAGGCAAGATAGGAGCTAGCTATTATTGCCCGTGCAATAAACAAGATGGTTAAAAAAAATACACAAAGTAATACAAGGAAAAAAAGATAAACCCACTGAGTTTCTTACCGGACCTTCTCAGTTGGAGTAGTGATCCGGTGGTAGATAGTCTATGAAAAAATATTGTAATTGACAATTTGTAAGCGCCACCGTAGGCCTATGCAAAATAAAGATATTTCATTTCATTTCATAGCGCAACATATATTTTTTATATTTTCAAAAAAAAAAAACAAATAAAACAATAAACGTGTGCGATAGAGGGTCTATCGCACAAGTTTTCGTTTTGCCCTTATTCTATGTATAAGAATATTGAAATAGTAATAAGAAAGAGAGAGTGTTCCTCCCAATGTGTACACGCGGAAGAAGTGACACATACGTATGATAAGTACATTATATCATATAGTATTGTATCGTATATTATCATATTATACTGATAATTACTGAACAGTGTTAAAGTAACGTAACACTCTAGTGTAACTGGTTTTGTTACAAAAATCGTTTCACCAATACTTTTCCTTTCATGGCGTACCTAAAGT
Organism: Cecropterus lyciades; assembly: GCA_002930495.1. NCBI lineage: Eukaryota > Metazoa > Arthropoda > Insecta > Lepidoptera > Hesperiidae > Cecropterus > Cecropterus lyciades. The sequence continues at coordinate 1,827,532 of MOOZ01002892.1, forward strand.
AGTTCACATCAATAAATATTATTAAGATAGAATGTTTCGTAGCGGAAGGGTGACAGCGCGCTGACCGGTGACCGCTGAGCGTCCAATTGAAGCAATTACTCGCAAAAAGAAATCAAGTAATACGGGTGCATGTGACCGTGCGCGTTAGTTAAACTAAATTTGTGATGGATGCTCGTTGCGCTAATTTACACTGTTTTAGAATTCGTCATACCTATATATGCACTGGTACATATTCAGGTTTCGAACGATAACCTAGGTAGGTACTTTTTGTGTCAGGTTAATTATGAAGTATAATAATATAGGTACTGGAATTAGCGTTGAAAGCCTAGTGGATGAGACCCGATCGGAATCTCAATCGGAAGGTCCGAGGTTTGAATTTCAGGCATGCAAGTATTTTTTTTTAATAGAAATTAGTTATCCCTTGCTAACAGTTAAGGAAAACATCGTGAGAAAACCTGAAACACACCTGAGAGTTTTTTTTATCTTAAAAAAGTTTCTCAAAGGTATAATCCTCCAATTTGTTATTGTACAGTTGACCAGTGTGGTGGACTATTGTCTAAACCCCTTTCATTCTGAGAGGAGACCCGAGCCCAGCAGTGGGACAGTAGATAAGAGATTGACGACGACTTCAAAAAGTTCGCATCTTGTTGAAATTGGTTTTCACTAATAAATAAAAAAAAAACTATTTTTAATCCCTGAACCCGGTTCTCTGCTGTCATAACTCCAATCATTATCAGCTTGGTACTGATAAAAACTCACATCAATAACATGAGAAATACTACGATTAAATTTGAACAAAGCCAGTAGTTTCCAATCTTGTTTATTAATTCTCATAAAATAAACTAGCCTCATACTATCGAGTACTCGGAGCCACAGTAGCAACACAAGTGACAGATGTTCGCTCGTATGACGTTTGCGATGGTGCCCAGCCGCCAAGCGGAAGGGTGGCGGTGTCTTCAATTGGCGCAATTGGCAGTAATTGTGGGCGGAATGTCCGGGCGCGGCGCGCGACCCCGGCCAACGGCTGGCCAGCTCTGACATATACTATCACGTTTATTTCCAATTCCTTTTATTACAATGAACGTATGAAACACGTCTTATAGCGTCTGCATCTTTTTTGAACTTGTGGCTTTATAGTTTATATTGCAAATAGTTAATAAACTTTTGTACACAAATGCAATTCGGTTAATCAATGGATTCACAATAGATTCTGACAATTGGATAAGTAAATAATGATAAAAATAATAGTGAAAATACTTAGAACTAACTTTATTAATTGATAATATTATATACTTCATTAATTTATTATACGTACATTTAATTATTTTACATATTGTACATTACAATATTGTTGAAGTAGAAAACGAGGATGCAGTTCACTGATGGTAAGTGGTCACTGCCGCCCATGAACATCTGTAATTACTTCAGATAACATATGTAAGTCCTACCT
>MOOZ01002892.1:1830263-1846673 GCA_002930495.1 Cecropterus lyciades
ATCGCACGTTTGATATCTATAGATCAGGTATATTTACTGTTACGGCGCTGTCAAAATATTGTGCAGAAAATATTATTTTGCTTGATACGACACTTTCAATTTTTGTTAGCGTTGGTGCCAAGAAAAAAAAATCATTAGAACGTACTTTGAAACAATTGCGCCAATCGTTTAAGTTTTTTTTTTATGTTTATTAACTACAAGCACTTGACTACATACATACTCGTATCGGTGTCTGTTCGTTGTTTTAAGTATACAAAGTATGACACAAATATGTAAGAAGTCGGTTAAAACTAGCGTAGCTTCTCGTTCCGATCCTGACATTGGTGTCAGTATAAGAGCTTGGAGTTTATCTAACAATAAGTATAGTGTAAAAAGAATCTTAACAGTTAGAGAGGTAATAAAGCTCAATATATATATAATATATATATATCATCATATAGTTATGGTAATACTTAATGTTAATATTATGTTATACTATATAATTATTTAACATCAAATATTAAACTGATGTTAGTAAGATAATATTGTATATTTTAACATTTCAATTTGTTTGCAGAGTATTGTAATACGGTAGTAGGTAACTAGGTAGTGTACCTTATTCCTAGTAGATGACATTTATTTTTATTCTTCTACAACAAGTAAACCTCCGTACCTACATTCCAATTGTAAAATGTCACCCATAAACCTCCCACCTAGATATTAAATTGAAGCTGTCTCGTCTGAATATTTTATAATTGTGTAAGAGCGGTTAATAATGCATGTAGTAGTCACGAACGGAGCGCACGCGCAGCGCAGGGCGACGCGGAAGTGTGTGACTTCCGCGTTCCGCCATCTTGGCTACAGGCTAACTGCTTGCGAGAGTCTGCCTGATCTTGCTATTGGATCTCGAACGTGCTAACAGAAACAGTACGCTAAAATTAAAATCGTGGTGCGTAGACGCTAAGGTGATCCAATCAACCGCGTTTGAGCAATAAGTATCCCTCATTTAACAAGATGAACATTATAATGTTATGTAAAAGACGATGAAGTATTGTATGTTATAATATTGAATGTTATAATAAAAGTATAAAGCTGAAGAGATTGTTTGTTTTCGGCTCGAATTGAAAACATATTTTAATGTTTAATACTCAATTTATTGAGAAAGGCTATAGGCTAAATAACATCTCACTGTTTGTTTGTTTTTTTCCTATGTAGTAGCGAATGTACAGGTTTTTTTTTATCAGATTGAAATAGCAAACGAGCATGCAGTCCACCTGATGGTAAGTGGTTACTGTCGCCCATGGATATCTATCTATAAGCAACTTCATATAGAACAGGGATTCTTTTTGAAGTCGATCACAGATGCGTTGCTACTCCCGAGGACTGAGATGGTCACCTCATATATAAGTGAGCCGGCAACAACACCCTTCCAACAAAACGCAAGAACTGCTTTACGCTAGAAATAGGTCCAGTGGTACTTCCCCGGTCGAACTACGCTGGTTCTACCTGTCAAATTTGATAGGTAATAAAGCATATAGGTACATATAGGTACCTATATTAATGCGACTTGATAAGGCAGAATGTGTATTTATTATGATTTAGAATACAATATGAGTTAGTTTGTAATATTACACGATGTTAAAGCTAATGGTACCATTATTATCCTAACTTATTTTTAGAGATGGATATATAATAATAAAATTTGATTTAAATTCAATGTGCTGTGGCTTGACTTGCCTTTATACGAATCACCTGGTTATACATTTTCTAATGTATAACCAGGTATAATGTAAACGTGAGACTAAGACATTATAAAAATTTAGCAGAGTGACTTGCGCTTGCATAGTTTAAATAAATTACAATACTTTAAATTGCTTAATAAATACATTACATACGACTTCGAACTGGACTAGGTACTCAGCAAGCTAATAAACCAAATAATCAGGTACTATGTCACGTTGTAGTGCAACACTTAGGCTATTCCGGTTTTAAAATGTATCGAAACACCGAGGACTTACACAATTCAATTTTATACCAAACTGTGATGTAATTGCACCTTGTATATCCGGTAAACTTAAATTGAATTAATGGTCATGCTAATTTTATATATATATGACCTAAAACATAATAAAATATATAACATATATTAATGTTGAGACAGCTAACGTAAAACGATTAATAAAATTCAAAAGTTGGTTAGTGTGAAATTGTTATCCCTCTTTCTATCATCACATCATTTGCCTTATATCCTTAAATTAGCTGATTAAACAAAACATTACATACATAATGAAGTCACTTTAAATATAAGTATTTACATGTCATGAATTCTGTGAGATTCCTGACATTCCAAATGTGAATATCTTTAATATTGTTAACAGATCTAGTAATGGAGTTCATATATAATACGACTGTTACGTCATAATTTATGTGTAAGGTGTTACTATGTAAGGAAACACGTACAATTTTGACAGTAATGATTAGCATAATTGTCTTATCGCTCTTGCAACTGATCATGCAATCAGTGCGCTAATTTACATGAGGCATAATATCTGCTGCAACAGCGTACCTATGCGAATTAAGCGTGTTATACCCTAACCCTCTCTTTCTAATTACGGAATAACGTGGTGGAACAAAAAGAGATGACCTACTTTCGGGACCGGTCGTGCGAGATCGGGCGCGCACCGTTGCACATATTACGTGTTAGAAGATGAGGTTATACAGTATACTGAACGAATGCAGTCGAGTAACGGAACCCGACGATGTGAATTTTCTCGCCCTAATAGTGTTTTTGCGCGCTTTTTCCGATATTGCGCGCGCGACGGTACTTATGTAACGGTTGCAAGCGCAATTTGACGCTATCAATGTTTCCCGACGATAAGTCGGTCAACAATTTCAATCTGATTCAGCATACATTCTGTATAAGAATTTACATTCCCATGGTAACGCTTATCTATGCTGAATTATGATTGGAAACTATCTAAAGAAGAAATTAACGAATCCATCTTAAAATTTACGATTTTTAAAATTCTGATCAGTTCGAATAGGTATCTTACTACTTTTATAATCATAGCTTAATATAATTTATTTCATAATTGGTTTTAAATATTTGTATTATAATTAAGAAGATAGTTCATATTAGGGTTATAATAACATTCACCTACTTTAATGCTGTAACTACAATGTTATTGACATAATACATGATTTTACCTATATTTACATTGGAATAAGTGCCCTTCAAGTAGATCAGATTTGTAAGAGGTAGAACTTAGCCATATAGATATAATTACTTTCCGCAACTATTTCGTACTGATATCCTTGTAACCCTTTACAGATGTTTTAGTAAAATCTGAAGGAAAGGTAATTTTTATTCCACGTAAAGGAAAATTTCTTCGTTTTCATATGTATTATCTTCGGTTATGTTTATTGGTCATAGTTGCTCCCAGTCGTAGTAGATAGGAGATGCGAAGAACAGTTGCGCGGGCGCCGGTGGCGGTTCGAGGGGGCTCCGCGCAGGCAACACCGCAGCTACGTAATCCCTCCGCAACGGCACTTCCTGAAGGTGGCGCAAGCGTGCGAATGTCGGCCGTCGAGCATTTCGCGCCACTTTCGTAATTCGTTGCGTGGTGCGACCGGCCGCCTTGCCTGGCCCGCAGGAAGTAAAAGTTCGAAGGTAAGAAAGTAGGTCTCCACTGTAATTGGCAGCGCGCCTGCATACTGATGTCTACGGTATAAATAGTCTGCGAGCACCTGCACCACGCGACCAGCAGGATACGGAAAATGTCACTTAGTAATTAATGACGATTTAAAACAGCCGTCAATGGTGTTGCTGTTGAATCTGCAATCTTAAATATTTTTCGATCATGATATAATGCTGTCAGCGATCGTGATATAAGTTGCTCATAGATGCTATCAGCATCTATGAGCAACCACCTTAGTCCCCGTAAGTGGGAATGCATCTGTGGTCGGTTTTAGGTAAAACCGCTATTCCATAACTGTTGGCTACAGGTTTCTATCGGCAGTGACTACTTTTTAGGTGAACAACATCCTCGTTTGATGCTCAAATATTAAAAAATGTAAAGATTAAATAGGTATTTGTTCAAGAAACTTGTGTGGCACGTCTGATAATAGTATCTAATTCTCTATTACGTTAGATCTTTGTACGAGTATGACATAAGTTGCGTAGGTATGCCGCAGGCGCCGCTGACCCAATCCGCCTTATAATAAGCGTAACGCGGGCCGCAAACTAGGCCACGAGATGCGCCCAAACTTAATTGTTTACGCAACCCGACGTGAAAGAGAACACGGCTCGGAACAATTATTAGAATTAATAAAAAATTGTGGAGTAATTAATGTCAATGAAAGTCCGAAAAGTGGTAAAATAGTTCTGTAAAATAATGGTAATATGTGGTAAAATAGCTCTTTGTGGCACGATTTTTTTTGTAACCAAAGTGGAACCAGGTCTCTGGTCCCTGGTCTACCGGGTATAAAGTGATGACTACTACCCGTAGACATCTGTTATCTTCCAAATAACATAAGTCTGAGACCCTATCAGAGTTCAACTGGAGCGACAGGAAATGGTGGTGTGAATAAGAGGATATTTATATTAAATCATCTCTGACCTAATTATGTATTACCAGATGATAAAGAGAGCGGTATAAAATTGCGCCTCATCCTTTGGATCTCCAGAAAAATTATATTTATATTAGTATGTTATTAATAATGTTTGAAAAATCCAAACTAATCAGCTTTTGACTAGTATGGTGGCTTATAGCCTAAGGCCTCTTGATTCTAAATTGAGATCAAAATAATGGGACAGCAACTGTACCGATACCTGCTGTAATTGAAAAAGTCTCACAGACACAATGACTTAGTGCATTTTATTTTAAGACATCGTTTTACGTTTGGTGTGTAACGTTATTTTCATTTTGTGTTCAGACCAATCAAAAGGTGACATCATCAGACGTATTGTAACACAGTGAGATAATAAACAACATTCTTGTTCAAAAACTCAGTCTTCGCAACAAAAAATTCAAAACATGATCGTTTTTGCTCGAATGGGGAAATTTAAAGGTAAACACTGCATTTTAGTAACTAGGGAATAGTTAATATAAACACAAAAATGTTCCTAAATTCATACACGATGTTATAAAATTCCTTAAGTGGTTGTCAGATTGTCTTCTAAAGACCTTTGCTTTCGACTTTCTTACTTAGGAGCTATTTCTTTTAAGAAAATAACGACCATATAAAAAATAATGTAATATCATCCGTAAGCGAAATTCTATACTAATATATAAAAATAAGTTGGAATGTGTGTCTGTTTGTTACTCAATCACGCAAGAACCACTGGTCAGATTTAAGTAAATGAAATTTGGCATGGATGTAATTATTTACCTGGTCAACTTATAGGCTATTTTTGATTTCCATATTTAGCACTATTCAAAGATGGCGACTATTTTGATGTTCCATAGTGTAATATGGTTCCTTCAGCTAGTATCATATAAATGTCGTTCATTGATGATCATCTATTAAAGTATCTTCATCGGAGCAATCCTGGAATCTGCTAAACTGATTTGGCAGGAGATTTCAACACATGGATAACATACATAACAACGAATGTCTCTTTTACATTTTAACGTAACGGGGGGTAGAAGCGTACTCGAATGGAGACTACGTCCCAGACGGTCTCCATTCGAGGACAAAAGGAGTACAGGCTGCCCTCCGACCAAGTCAGACTGGTCTGGACTGAACTGAAGAACACGGCGGGCTACCGCTGGATTCACATTGATCGTGGTCACGGCGCTGCAGCGGTGGCGGAGAGAAACCGTTAACAAGCACTAGTGGTAAATTTACTTATCTACCCTACGTCTATTTGGTTTTTATTTTTTAGTTTAGGTAGGTACATATGTACACGACACAACACTTACTGTATCCTTATGCAGCAAAAAAAGGATCTGCCTTAAAACAGCGTAAATTGTCCCTAATTACGTGTTCACGATTAGAAGTTGACGTCATTTGAAATAAATTTTATTTTGATTAAAACGAACACCATTAAAAACTACAAAACGCATGTACACCAGACAAAATATTCATACCAACTTTAATGAACAACGTTTCAATCAAATAAATTTCACTCCGTGAATTGACGCTGAAGAAATTTGGCTCGACGTCGCAATAGAGGAAGCGTTGCGATGATGAGCCCGGAGCCTCCGCGCGTTTGAGTTGCGACAGTGCAGGTTTGCGACATGGTGTTTCCAATACGGCATACTGACTTGCTCTTCCGGCAAGCACATCACTATCTGTAAAATAATTAATAATGACCGACTTACTCTTTTGACTGATATAATATAGATATTTTAAACGACGATTATAATAATGATATACAATTAAATTGAATGTTTATAAAGGTAAGTTTTAAATTATTGTGTGTGAAAAGTATGAAAATTTTAATTTTTTAATCATGCATTGTTGTGGCACTCAGTTTTAATTGTGGGTGTAGAGTCACAGCTAATTTTACCGTCTTTTATATTATCTAAAGACCCAGAAAAGTAATAGAGAAACTAGAAGGTTTTATTTATTTTCTAAACATATTATACAAAACTGACAATATTAATTTAGACGTACTTTTTCAGTCAAGCCAGAATTGTTATAAGCTACTCGTAGTGTCACTATGCAGTTGGTATCTACAGACGCGCCCGTTGCATCCAACAAACTGCTTACAGTAATCTGTTAATATCTACTCTACAAGAATTCAATGTTTTGTACATGCCCAATAATAGACCTAACTAAAATTATAGTCACTTTCCAATGGTCTTTAACTATACTTAAATACAAATAAATTCGAGTTTCCCGAGTACCATAGCTGTTTACAGGTAAACGATACATACAAACATAAATAGCTGATTACGATGACTTCAAGTTCAATCGACTTGGTATTATAAACATTAATTTGAATATATTATAACATGTTTATTAATTTGGAAGCTAGGAAACAAGGGAATTTAATTATACTGAGTCGCGGGGGTGATTTGAAAATGTACAGCATTAACTGAACTGTAAATGGAGCGACCGTAGGAAACTTCGGTTGACTTCAAAGGAAACCGGAAGCCGGAAACCGGAAACGCGGTAAGGGTTAGACCGGAGACGGCGCCCGTTTCCGGCGGAAGCGCGGCGCCAGGAAGGTGGGTAGATAGAGAAGTAAACAGACGCCATATTGTCGGATAGCAATCGATAAATCCGTTCGGATTTGCATGCCTGTTATATATTGCTTCCGTCTCCTGTTTACTCAGGACATACTGCCAGATTGCAAGGTTTTAGAACGAATAAGCTTAGTCACTCATTATCGTCACACCTAATTTTTAGTTTAAAGCTGTTATTGTGTTTTGACGTAAGGGCGAGTTACCGGGTCACTTCTTTACTATGAAGTTGAACGCAAATGCCCATGGGCAGCAGTGTTCATTCATCAGGTAGACTACATGCCACTTCAGTCTTATAAAAAAGATTTCATTTGTATCTTCTTTTTATAAGTTTTTTTTTTATAAGTATAAAGCTAAGATATAATAAGGTATGTTGTACAAAAACAAAATTATAAAAATTATATATACAGATAAATTGTTTGACATTTTCAATTTTAGTTCCAAAAAAACTCAGGACTGATGAAGGTCACATCAATTTTTGTATCCGTCTCGATTCATTTGCTGATCATAAAAAAAGAAAAAGGATGTATAGGTTAAGACAATATCGTTTGTGATCGTGCAACACGAGGAAGGAAACAAGTTGATATTTCACGGTATCGTCCAGCGCGCGACCGGTTCTGCAAGTGTTATTCCGAAAACGAGATGACTGTGGACTTTCCGGCCCCACGTTATTTTTATTCATTTGTTGTCGCTATCGACAATCAAACTGAATAGACTCCGAGTTGAATATATTTAGTACATAGTGAACAAAAATTATTTTACATCAAACAGGGCATACTGGCATATAAACAGGGATAGACTAATGGTTGAATTTCGCCCTCTCAATTGGGTTTGTGGGTTCATCCATTACGCGACTTAATTTTTAAATAAGAATTTCTCAAAAGTGCGTGAAGTTTACCAATGCGTAATTAGTTGGTCGACTTTGTCCTATACTTTCTTATCCTAGAGGAGTCCCGTAGGCTTGACACGGGTCTACTGACAAATAGATCAGAAGTAAAACTAGCTATTAATGTAGTTGGTTGAGCAAAAAGAGAGTACTGTAAGCCAATGAGCATCCTTAGCTACCTTTACTACGGCAAGCTCACTAAGACATCTGCAGTACTTTGAACAAGAATACTTTTACGACTACGAGTCTATGTGGCCATTGCGTCCATGGTCGCGTCGTTTCTGTAAATATTATGTTGTAGCATGTATTGCTTAATTTTGGGTAGAATATAAAAATGCAGCTAATATAGTTTAATATCACCGTATCCAATGGTAATCTTCGAGAATAATGTTGAGACATTTCATCTGATACATGATATTCCAGTAAAATAATCCACGTTAAATTTCAATTCATTCTTTATTACACTGTAGGCCTGATTCCTGGGTTTAACAGTTCGTACTTCAGGAGTAACTTAAACTAGCTGTTTCTACGTCGAAAAAATAAACGAGTCAAATAAATAACTTCAAATGGAATCTTTCGCTATTAGATATATAGATTATTTAAGTTCTTCAAACAATGTTCTTTTGTAAATATAGATACGCGGAACTTTTACTCAATGTGCTGTGCGGCAGAAGGAGGATAATGTTTTCCGAGCGTACGTATTTTTGTATGTATGTATGTCAATTTCTTTGGCACGCGCCACAGCCAAACGACTTGGAATATGACATATGATATATCACTAAAATCATTTCAGTTTGTAGAGTGATATAGTTCATATAATTAAAAAAAATGGCGCCTGTAAATAGGAAAAAAGGGAGGAAAATAAATTATTATAAGAACATAATATCCGACTGCATTTTTTTACTATATTATTATAATTTCTTGTTTTATTATATTTACAAATTTTATTAGACACAGTAACGCCAAGGTTTATTAAAGGCAAAATAAAAAAGATAATAAAGATGCCCAAGAGTGATACTTGCCTCATTGTATACTTTATATAGGTAACTAGTCGACACGTGCCCACTTCGTCGGGTATTAAAAAAATTTTGGTGTGGTTCTTAGTACTAAATGTTAGGGTTTATTACCCAACTGCTAACGAGGGTTATGTTTTGACCGCGTATATATCTACATGTGTATCAATTTGCATGTGAATTTGTCGAAACATGTATGCTCTATTATCAAAAATCTTGGTGTTACTACCATTGTTTGTTACCTTTCTATTAAATGTTAAAATGGTTATGATTATTTTAATTGTTCAATACTTATTTGTATACAATATTTGATGTAGTGTGCATATCCGGCTGCAAAATGTATTGTTTTTCTGCATATGAAACCCGATATCTGACTATGGGAAAAACGCTCTTTTTTAAATCAATGCCTCCTCTTGTCCCGTACCATTATCTATATTTTATTCTGCTTTTAGTATGTATTTTTATAGCGGCAACTGAAATACATCATCTGTAAAAAATATCATCTATCTGTCTATCACGGTTCATGATATATAGCTTGGTGACTGACAGACGGAGAAATGAATAGACAGACATCGGAGTTTTAGTAATAGGGTCCCGTTTTTACCCTTTGGGCATGGAACCCTAAAAGCATCTAACACAAATACTGCCCAACCGATTACGACATGGTTGCGGTTACATACCTATACTATATACCTACCCTTATACCTAGTAGTTTAGGAGATCACAGCGGACAAACAACGTGGCACGTAATTTGTTCAGATATAAAATATCCTATCTTTCGATTTGGATCAAACTGCTTACGGTGAATAAATTTGATCGAAATCGGTTGAGTAGTTAAGGAGTCCATAGCGGACAAACAACGTGGCGTGTAATTTGTAAAGATATAAACTATCCTATTTTTCAACTTGGATCAAACTGCACACGGTGTGCAAATTTGATTGAAATCGGTTCAGTAGTTCAAGAGTTTACCTTGGACAAACAACGTGACACGTAATTTATATATATTAAGATTAATCTGTTAACTTTTGTAGGGCTTTGAAAGATATGTAGTTAATTACTTAACTGTCAAACAATATATAAATTTATGTATGTACACACTTGTAATGAAAAGTTTTCGTTTTAAATAGGTAGGTTATACTTTTGAACTAATACACACGTTATGTTTGATTGGCATAGAATTACAAAAGCTACTTTTTGTTGTCAGGATTCGTTGGAGGTCTTATAGAACATCGTTCTAGGTTCAGACAGGTTGAAGTTTATTTACTCGTTATGTCAAATAAAAAAATGGCATGTAGCACGTGGATGACGCATTCATGCTGCCATGTACTATTTATAAACGCCGTAATTAAAAAAATACTTTGTTATAAAATTGAGTAAAAAAAACTTAAAAAACCAAGCTTTTATTGTGTTCTTGTTAGTAAAAGAACTAAAAACTTGAAATAATATTTTTTTTATAAATAAAGCTTAACGATATCCTAAATGTTTTACGTAATCCTATGTATGGCAAAAAATACCAAAAAAAATTGAAGAAAGGTCAATATGTCTCTAGATTGCTCCGAACCACTCATAACATGAAGGTATTTCAATTATGGCGTCACCATCACACTTATATCTTCTGTTATCGTTTGGTTAAAGGAAAATAGTAAAGTAGGCAATTCTAAGATAATGACGTTTAAAAACATAGACTTCAGAAGTCGTAGCAATATTATGTTTTCGGTATCTGATGATCGAATTCATCTTCAGCACGCCTGTCTTATTAAACGACTCCCCAAAAGAAGAGAGGTTATCTATTCGTCACGTATATATATATATATTTTATATATGTTCAAGCTTTACTCCTCGAACCTAGGATGAATAGGTAACCCTATCAACACGGTTCGAATGACTTTCGATGCGGTTAGTTTCACAAGGGGACCCATTTTATAGATTATTGATAAAAGTTTATATTTTTATTATTGATAGAATTGATAAAAGTTTCGACAGTTTTCCCGGCAAATCGGAAAACACGATTTCTTATAATTTTTAATAACTCAAGTGTTTCTCGACCGATTTCATTTTCTCTTGTTTCATTTGATGGCAATTTTCAGGACGGAACTTTCCTTCTCGGACATAAGTGTGATCGGATGGTAAGCTCTTCAAGTTATAAGTTGGAAACCACCATCACTACCCCTGTTTTTTAGATAATTTCTGATAACTCAGTTTCTCACGACTCGATTCTCATGAAACTTGGAATTTATATTAGGTATAGAAGACAAAATCATATGATGAAAATTTTGACCTTCCACTCCTCGATTCTGATGATGCAGGGGTACTGCTAGACTAAACCATAGAAGAAGCCATTTGGTGCTCACAGATATGTAATGGGATTACTGAGCAGTAACATACCATGAAAAATTTGAACTTCAACTCCTCAACCCTGATGATGCAGGAGTACTTAAAACGTAAACCATAGAATTTGGCCATTTAGTGTTTACGGATATGTAATAAGATTATCAAGCAAAAATAATAATAAAAATTTTGATCTTCAATTCCTCAACCCTGATAATGCAGGGTACTGCAAGCCTAAGTCATAGGAGTCAGCCATTAGGTGCTTACGATTATATAATAAGATTGCTAAGCAGATACATAAGTTGAAAATTTAGACCTCCAATTCCTTAAACCTGATGATGCAGGGGTAATTAATGCCTAAACGAGTTAAACATTTGGTGCTTACCGCTTAGGTGTCTGGCTTAGGATTAGGTTGAGCTGTAGCGTTTTATATCGGATGGATTAGGTTAGCTTGCAACATAAAATAAAACATAAAACTAAGCGAGCAGGGCGCGGCAGCTCCCTGCGAGCGGGTGCGCCTAGTCAAATAAATTCAGACCTAACTCATTCACCTTATTACAAATTATAAAAGTGTTGTAAGTTGTGGTTTAGGTTTAGGTTACATTTTACATATTGAGGGTTATAACTATACTAGTATATACTAGTATAGTTATAACCTCTATAAAGAAATTATACTAGTACAAATATCGGCACTCGTATACGCGTAGAATTTGGTTTCGTCGACGTGATCTAGCGAAGAATGTTAAGCGCCGACTTCGGGACTATGTACTATGTACAGAATATGTATAAAACCAACATATATTTAAATATTTTTTTACTTTTTTGTGGCATGGATGTCGGTCTTATTTTTTGTTTGGTTTTGCTGTTCCGTGAGTGATTATTAGATACTTTAAACTGGATTGAGCGATTAAAGTTATAGAATATACATATGTACAACCATATAAAATCAATTCTGTTGTTTTGATTTAAGCCATTTCAAGGCAAACAGGTAATTAAAAATGTATAAAATTGAAATTTCTATTATATCTTATTATTAGTCCTCCAAACTATCAAATCTCTAATTTGCAAATATATGGGTTGTACAGACACGTGGATTCATTTTTATTGCATTGATATGGATTAAGTAAAACACATCTCTACACAATTTAAAATTTATTAATTTTATATTGACAATACAGTTTTATTCTTATTATATTACAAGCTGAGCCCCGCGGTTATACCCGCGTTTAAAAAATGTAAGATGACATGGTTACATACAGCCGAAATTATAAACTTTATAAAATTTTAACATTATGGTAGGTATTCAGAGAGGACTGGTAGCAACTGACATTAGAGGCAGTGACGGTGGCAGCGAGCGCATAGAGCCGCGCGGTTTTTTTTTTTATAGTATGAAAGTAGCAAACGAGCATGCAGCCCACCTGATGGTAAGTGGCTACTGCCGCCCATGGACATCTGTAATCAACCCTAGGTAAGATTAAAGTCTCACCAAAGTTAGCCACAGATGCGTTGCTACCCCTGAGGACTAAGATGGAATGCCTCGAAAAAGTATGTATGTATGCTTTAATTTATTGTGCGAAACCCTTATTACATTTCTAAAATAAAAGTAGCCTAAGTTACGCCTTTAGCTATCCAACAGTGAAAGTCCGGTCAGAATCGGTCCAGTGGTCCAACAAACAGACAGACAGACAAAAATTTTAGTAATTCATGTTTTGTCATCAGTATCGTATATACTTGGCTATGGATTTGGTAAAAATCTGTTTGTGATATTACAAAGAGACACTTCAATTTTATTTATATGTATAGATTATAGGATTTAAAACGTGTTACCCAACTCCACTTGTATTGGCCTCTTAATTTTTATTATTTTAACTTTATTCATTATAAAGATAGAAACATTGCAAACAAACTGGCTCTCCTAAAATATGTATCTTTTACGTGTTATAAGTAACAGACACTTGTTTGAAAGAGACGTCAATCATTGGAACTAATTTATCATTGCATTTAACGTCATCGACCAATATGGTCGCGTTTTGTTGGTGTTAGCTATGTCGCGTGCAATGACTAATAGATTGCTGCCGAGTCACGCGACCACACGTAATATCTATGATTACATTGCATTTCATGTTTTTAAGCGATTAAAACATTAACATAGTGCGTTGTGCAACGATAAAAAACGTAAAATAACAACAACATTAGAATAAACTACTAAATGTTTAAGGTGAAACGGATAGTTGTTTAGCCGGATACCGTATACCGGTTGTCCGGTCCGAACTTAGCAAATGCCCAGTCACTGTTATTACTTTCCGTTAAAACAATCATTGATTACGCTTTCGCCCATAAAGCAAGGTATGGCCGAAAACGAAAACGTAATCGTGCAATGTGCATTGCAATGTATGGGCGAAAACGTAAACAATTATTGTTTTGAGGAAACGTAATTAAATCTTACTAAGGGTACATGCACTGACGAAGTTCAGTAGAATAAATCTTTCAGTACCTGCAGCAGCGTGTAGAGCGAAGG
Source organism: Cecropterus lyciades (assembly GCA_002930495.1). NCBI lineage: Eukaryota > Metazoa > Arthropoda > Insecta > Lepidoptera > Hesperiidae > Cecropterus > Cecropterus lyciades. The sequence goes on from MOOZ01002892.1 coordinate 1,844,181, forward strand.
CTCTTCTCTGAAACCGGCATTAATTATGACAATACCGACTCTGTGGCTAAACTTAGGTGAGACCTATCTTACCTAGAGTTGATTACAGATGTCCATGGGCGGCAGTAGCCACTTACCATCAGGTGGGCTGCAGGCTCGTTTGCTACTTCTATACTATAAAAAATGCTTTTTACCTGTTTAAACACAGAAATTGGTGTTTATTTACCATAATTTGCCTTTAGTATCTTGTGGCTTTCGTGGAATTTGGCTACTCTATGCAAAGATCAAACGCTACATGTTTATTTTTTAGGTTCCTAATAACCATTTAAATAATACTTGTTGCTTTTCTTACTTTATTAATAAATATTTTAAAAAAAGAAGTTATTACATTGCACTGTTTATAGAAGTACGAGTGATGACTCAAATGCTATTTTTGATATAAAAAGATTCCGTTTTTTGGTTTTTCCCTTTTTGGGTGTTTTATTTTTTTAAAGCTAAACTATCTAAACATTCACATGCGTGACAAACAAAGACATAGTAGCTCGATGTATGAAGTCACCTATTTTATATTTCATTTATATGTATATTAGTCGCTGAATATGTATGCTCACGGAGAGATCTCGGTGACCGCTCTAGAGGTCAATGTCAGCAAAATAATGATATTCTAAGACCTTTGGGTTTCTGTCGACAAATATAGTTATTTTCTTCTTATAATCTAATCGAGAAACACGTTAATTTTTATTAATTTAAATTAGAATATGAATAAAACTCCTCCTTTGTAGGATAATAATAGGCGGTTAGAAATATGAAAAAATACATACGAAATAAATGTATAAGTGCGCATTATTATATATATGATTGAATATTAATCAGATGTAAGCTATATGAAGTATAAAATAATACTTATATATATATAACAGAGAAATGTATGTATTGAATACGGTTAGCTTGCCGTAATCATAAGTCTGGTCTAATATTATTGTTATTTTCTTATGTGTAAGTTTTTTCATGGATTCACGCATTTTATATTTTTATATGGCATTGTACCACGAATATTTCATTGTGAAAATATATCGCTACTTTGTAAGAATAACCGCACAATTCGATATTCATTAATTTAAGTTAAAGATATATTTTTATCCAAAAAAGGTCTTATTATAATGTATCAAAAACTCATATTCAAATATTTTTTTTTATTATTTTAACTATATTCATAATAAAGATAAAAGCTTATTGCTTAACTTTTACTTATTTATAAAATGAGCTTTTTTGAGTGATATATTTAACATCTACATGATGTTTGTCGTGGTTTATTAGCTAAATATTGTTATTAATGTATTTATTATAGTAGCTGACCGACTGACAGACTTTGCCCTATCTAAACTATAAATTCTGAATTAGAATTGGTAAGACTGACAGTTTTGTCAAATGCCATAAGGTTACGAAACAAAATCTTATATTATCAATGCTCGCTACGGGTTATTATTATTTTATTAGTTTTTTTTTAATTAATTTATCGCAAAACATTTTTAATTTTATTTTCTAAGAATCTTCTCTGGCCAGAGAATAACAAACAAACAAAAAAAAACATTTTGGTCCAATCATTCTTACATTGTGCCGTGACCAATATTTTTACATATATAGACATCTAATACAGCACAATATTTTGTTTGATACTAAGTAATACATAGGCATAGTATGTAGTGCAAGGCATGTGTGCGCGGCGTGACAGCCCGTCCAATTGGTCGAGATTGCGCACTTCCGTCGCGCCGCTTCCGGCCGATAACAGCAAGATCGTGGTAAGTACCGGACTTGGCAACGGTCAACGGACTCCGATATCTGCCTAAGAACTATTACAACTAACGTCTTTAGTTGAAATAATTTAACTTTATGTTTTTGTTCTTTACGAAGAAGATCGAGTTTTTAAGTGATTCGCATCGAAGTCTGAAGATTCCATCAACTTGTTTTTCAACTTTTTTCATGGGACGACCTTCTTAACATCTAAAATATCATTGAGGCGTCGCTACTCCCTTATGGAGACATTTATTGAGAAGATTGATTTCTAAAAATCCATATTTTTACTTTGCTTTATATGAGAATACGTAAACGGCAATTAAAGTTCTGCCGACTTTCAGTATACCTATAAATATAAGTAGAAAGTGTAATTTACAGCCAAAAATTAGATAGGCGAAAAAAACAAGAAACATAAAAAACCGTTTAATGTTTAAGAAAAAAATCAAAATAGAAATATTCCCACGTCCTGTTTTCTGATATTGAATCTCTTGACCGACACCTTACTACCTATTCAAAATAGTTGATAGAATAATCGATTTCAGTAATCGTCTTGGCTAATTACAACCAAACCAGTCGATAAGTCTTTATCTTCGCTGTAAATACTTCAATTCACTTCCACTTCCTTCGTTAGTCCTTATTTTCATCGGATATTGTTATTCACTGAACACTTGATGATTTAACCATAATTCTAGTGATAATACTTATTTATATTACAAGTGT
>MOOZ01002892.1:1879375-1892404 GCA_002930495.1 Cecropterus lyciades
AATATTTACGTGACATGGGGGGGTAAGAGCTTACTTTTGCTGACGAGGGGGATAGGGGGGGTAATTGTTCTATGAATGTAAAGTAAATGTTCTCGTGTATCTGAATAACTCTCGAAGTATTTTAATTTTATATTGTAAAAGTGCATTGACTAAAATATGTAGGTATTTAAAGAAACGTAGTAATTAAAGTCGTTTTTATTTAAATTTCATCGATATAGCCTAATACTTCGGGCGTAACATAAGTATTTCGTAAATAATTCAGATTCCCTTACAATGAAGATTTAAAAAATTAAGTACGGATGAGTTATTTAGGCGGTAATAAGGCTTCAGGTGACAGGGCAGACGCCCTGGTGGGAAAGTGTAGCGTTGGGCACGCACTTGACGCTTCAGCGATCACGAAAACTGTTCGTCGCTAGACTATCAGCGTCAATGGAGATGACTTACAATAAATCTTAAAAGTAGTTACACTGTTAAAAATATTTAAACAAAAATCCCGACTGCTTGAACGATTCTTTTGTTAATAATGATATATGTAATTTAAGGCTTTATATGACTTTTCGTCAAAATAGTCAACTAACAGTATTATAATACATTACTGACGATTTTGATGATATGTCATATGTCACAATCCGTCAAGTCACTTGGGCTGTAGCGCATGACAAAGAAATGAACAAACATACAAACCAACATACATACATTCGCTCGAAAATCATTACCCCCTTCTGACGCAGTCGGGTAATGAAGCATAAATAATCCTTAATCCCTTTTATTATGAAAAGAGACCTGTTCTCAACAGTGAGGAAATAACGGATTGATAACTAAAAGAATAGGTAATATTACAAACTCTCGTCAGAGTAATCTTGAATGGTATAAGTTAAATTGTAGAGCAAATTTATTTATATTTTATTATTATTTTCTTAGTTATTATAAATTTGTACCTCGTTTCAAATTATTAACATATTGAATAATATTTTGTTGTTTTAATATTATATATTGTATACACCTCATACATATTTCTTTTATTATAAACAAAATTTGGTAGATCGCACTGCGGCGCACGAATGACCATTGTACAGAGTTCTTTAAAGTTGACGCAGGAATCCAGAAAAGACAAAAGTTTCGGATTTTTTAGGATGAAAAAGATTACAATTTCCTAAATGAAAGAAAACCTGTAGACAATCACAATAATTTTAAATAGCTTTTGATGTTTTGGTAACAAACACCTTCGCTTTGGTTCTATTAAATTTCAAGAAACATAGACTCAATAATATTTTACACAAAATATTATAAAATCATTCATATTAACCTCTACTGCTTGCCTAGTTCTTAAATCACAGCCCATAATAAGAAAGGTTCGGAGGAACCGCGCTCCATTGGCGTCATCGTTACGCCGGGCCCTTGGACGTAAACAGACTGCCATCTGACGCCACTTGTATTATTTATATCAATTCTATTATATCATCAGCTTCTGGATTGTACTTGCTTGTGATGTCACAACTTAAGTAACAGATATACATACTTAAAAATAACCTTTTGTTACGGAATGCCCTTTGAAATCGTTTTGAAAAGATTTGCTAAGATTTTGAAAAGATATTTAGAATACGTCTTGTTCTCTACTCCAACTTACTCATCAAATCATAGAACAAAGAAGTTAATACTGTTGACGGAAATAGATGTGGGTGTGGCGGCAGTTCAACCATGAATTAATCTACCATCAGTACCAAAAAAAAAATGAAATTAGAAGATTATGATTATTTAATTGTTCAATACTTCTGTGTATACAATATTTGATGTAGTGTTATTTTCTGACAACAATACATTTTGTTTTTCTGCATATCAAAATTCTGCCTCCTCTTGTTACCATTATCTATAAAAAATAAATAATCTATAAAAAACGGCAGAAAGAATCATGTTTATTGTATGGGAGCCAGCCTTAATTATTTATTTTATTTTGTTTCATTATTTATTTTGAAATAAATATATAACTAAAAAATATGTGAATATTTCTAGCGTCTACCTGTAGACGTTATTAATATCAAGCAAAAAAAATCACGTTTGTTGTATGGGAGCACCCATAAATATATATTTTATTATACTTTTAGTATATGATGTTATAACGGCAACTGAAATACATCATCTGTAAAAAAATCAACTGTCTGCATATCACGGTTCATGAGATACAATACGTACGGTTGGTGACAGACAGACGGACAGACGAACATACGGACAACAGAGTATTATTAATAGGGTCCCTATTTTACCCTTTGGGTACGAATACCCTAAAAACATCTAATAGAAATACCATCCAACAGATTACGACATGGTCCCGGTTACATACATATACTAGTAGTTTAGGAGTTCATAGCAGACAAACAACGTGATATTTAATTTATATACATATATCAAGACGGTGTGCAAATAGTATCTTTCAAGTTGGATCAAACTGCACATGGTGTGCAAATTTGATTCAAATCGGTTCAATATTTTAGGAGTTTCTCGCGGACAAACAACGTGACTCGTCATTTTTATATATTAAGATTATCGATTTTTTTCTTAATAGTAGCTATCTTTTCTTTCGCAAGATGTGTGCCTGTCATCTGTAAAATTCCATAGTACCTAAATTTACCAAAATACTAACAGTCTATTACTCATTACACAGTTTTTTAAAGTAATTGTAAAAACTGTAACAACTTTTCCCTGTGTTTTTGTATCTTTAAAGGAGTTAGGAAGGAGTTTTTGTTTTATGTGTCGGTATTTTTTCAGTAATTGATTAATGACAGGCTGATTGAAGACTGACTAAGCGCCACTGCGCCTTAAAAAATATATCACTTATAAAAATGAATTAAATTTGTTCAGCAAGTGTACGGTTTTGTTACGGATAATTACATATCCACAAAAACTAAAGCCGCAAGTCGTAACACTTAAAGTTATAGCAGAAGAGATAACTGTTATAACTCTTAATTCACAATCTCTTTTGCATATTGTATTTATACAATTGAATTTAAGAACTTTTAATTTCTCTAATTCACTGTTTCTATAAGGGCTACCTTAAATTAGAACATAAACGAAGCTGCTATCTTAAATTATATTGACAAATAGATGTTTGCCCGCACCCTAATTCTGCCGCCCTAAGAAGTTGAATTTTGCCATCAAGGAGAGAAGATTGACGAAAAAGCTTTCTCATGTAGGTATATGAAAAGTTATTGAATATAGCTAACATTAACATTCATACTTTACAGTATAATTTTATTGATTACCGACCGACCGACCGAATTTATTGTTTTTATCTATTTTCGACATATGCACAATTTACTCTCAATGCAGGTTATTCTCCCATTACATACTCGTCAGTTGAAAACCTTATTCCACACTTGTACCTACAGCTGCAGAGATGTAAAGAGAAGATGCTTGGTCAGGGGAATGCACAGGATGGTTTAGAAAATAAGCTGTAAAGGTGAGCAGTTTTTTGTGGTAACTTCGTGCAGCGGTCAGATTTATTTTGTCAGCGTTCCCCTCTTCTTAATTCTGAATCGTTCTCCGTAATTTTAGGGTCTTAGGGTCCCGCCGTAACTTGTTAAGTTGATATTCTCTCCTTGATGCATTTATTCAATTAAAATTATGGTTAGAACAGTCCCAAAACACGTATGCTGTAATTTTCTTAGTTGTATTTGCTATTTTGAACTTTTTGGCGGAGGATAACGAGGTGTAACGAGCTTTTTAAACTTGCGACGCCACGTGTGGAGGGAAGAAATAAGGTAACAAGACAATGCAGTATGTAAAAAAGTTCTTTTTGCCGTGAGAGCCGTGGCACATAGGTATTTGTCGTTGGTACCTTCTGCACATGCCTCGTAGTAGAACTATATGATTGTAAAGTATTAAGAACACCGTGGCGCATTTACACATTTGCTGCTAGTAGGCTAGCCTATTCAATGGCATGGCCAAAATTGGTTACGATACCACTCATTTTGGTACGTAAATCGGCGCACAAACAGATCGCAAGATCTAAACATTCAGCTTAGCTTACTATAATTATTTTTGCCGTTCCGTAAAAAGATCGTCAACACTTAAATAATCTTAGGAATTGGTGGACGAAAAAGAATCAACAAAATTGCATTATGTTCGCTGCCCCTAAAATCTGCCGCCCTGATTACTCTATTTATGCAAGCAATTTACACTTCAATTACCTTTATATAGCCCATGAATTACTAATGACGTAGATGAGAACTGTCTATCTCTAACAAATATGTATATAAAATTTTGCCGCCCTTTAAAACCTTTTAACTGTAAACTTTATATTTGATGTTATATCTCTATTACAATAAAGATGAATGTTTGTAAAAATGGCTATATGTTTCATCTAATCTAGTTGAAACATGTAGCCTTCGGCCACGTCGCCTAACCTCCCTCCTTGCGCGTTGTACGTCAATATCAACGTAAATAAACCACCGTCAAAATTTTGCAAAAAATTTGCGGAGGCGGATGCGGAAGCTTAGGTTCGATTTTTTGCGGAAGTCAATCTGCAGTAACGGAGGCGGAGGCGAAGTTCCATTAAGTATCCTCCTGATTAAGTTTGAAAAGTAGGTATTTCTAAGCAGTCGGTCCCAGGAAGTGAAGAATTTAAACTCATATACAGGCACAATTCAGGCAAACGGGAGAAAACAAGTTAAGTAGGTACGATTTTTATGTGCTTAGGAAATAGCATATTTTTTTTCATCGAATCAATTTTTCTCTTTTTTTAATTTAAGTTATATAAGTAGAGGAAATAATATGTTTTTATACTTTATACACGATTTTTAGTTTGTCGTACATTGACGCAATTTGAAGAAAATTGCCGTGAGGTGGCCTTGCTTGTTCTCAATGAAGTTTTCGACTGTGAATTGTTATATAACCAGGTACCTACCTATTTCAAAAAACTTTTTAAAGTGATTTCCGTACTGTTCAAGATTAACGTGGCACAGAAGTAATTAATCACCAACCTTGACAATCTCTTATCGTTCAGGGAAATACGCAGGAAATTACTCAATACGTATAACAGATTTTTTTGTCAGTCATCATTCTTCATAGTTTCCTACATGTGAATATTAAGTAGTGTGCATCGTGCGTAATGTTTCCTAACTTGGAACTAGAATTTGTACCGTCTATTTATAAAGATATATAAGTATTTTTGGAAATTATTATTGTTAAAATTCTTTCATTCTAAGTTAGAAACATAGTAAAAATAAGACTATATAGTACGGTAACATTTTTATGCAGAAATTTATGTGGTTATTAGGTTGAACAAAGTTAGCTAGATACAAAGCATAAATCTGTTTTAGATACCATATAATAAATCACATCTAATCCTTAAACGCATTGAGCAGAGTATCTCAGTAACGGGAAATTCCATTACATTTTCCGCAATGCTTAAATTTATTACTTATATTTATTATCTGTGGAGACGGTAATCGTAAGCACAGAGCAAAGGAAGTGAGCGGACGCGACCTTGACATTTCCCGCGCGAACGTATACACAGCGGTTACCAGGAAGTAACCACCTTATGCCTCCGACCCCAGTTGGATACACCAACAAATAATATTTTTCAGTATTATGGAACAGACGTATTTTGGAAAACTAGATTTAGTATTGTTAAGTTTATATTGTATAAAAAATTATATATTTTGTTTGTCCGACAAGCTTGCAAGGAATTGCATAGAAGTAATAAGTAAAATATTTTCTACGATTATGGATTACGGAGCTCTCGTCTTATTTAGGGATTCGTAAAAGTTTGAATACGGTACCTTATTACAAAGCTTCTGTCTGTCCGTCAGTCATAGGACCTTATCTCTTTACCCGTAATAGACACTTGAAGTATTCACAAAATATATAACACTTTAGCCCCAACATCGATATAATAAATTATAAGTACATAAGAAAGTACAAATTGTAAGGGGTCATACGAGAAATCGATAATTGACTGAGTTTTTCGGTTTATTTACAAACTGTAGGTACCGTAATCGGTAGATAGTAAGATTAAAATGTTCACAGTTCAAGTAAGTCTAAGCCACTATGCAAATACAAATAATAATCAATAGGTTGATAAGGCGATGCGGATAAGGGCCATTTTTCGCCGTTCACACACTCGAGAAAAGAGTTTTGATTTCGAATTATTTTCAGTGCTTCTGTATACTTAAAGATGTGTATTTTTGCATATTACATTTAGGCAATAAATACAAGATAAAGTTTCTAAAATTATTGCTAAAATTTTATTAAATAGAATATTTTCTTAGTTTTTTTTGTACATTTTCATTGTTTATTTGATCTTTGAATCTTGTTACTTTACGAAGTGTTCCATGACTGTCTTAACTTGTATATGAGTATATATTTATTTGATGTTGTATCTTTGGTTTATGGACCGCTTCCATTAAATAGCCAATTATTTTAATAAAAAAGGGACGGGATATTGTCGATATTCACTTTCAAATATGATTTCTACATAGGTATGGGATAAACAATAGCCTACATATCGCCATGTGCAGTCTTTTATCCATTTGTTGTTTTGATTCAGTCGTTTCCAGTTACTAACAACAGCTTAAATATATTAAAAGACATGCACTTAGTTATAAATTTATTACTTTGATATCGTTTAAATAAGCATGAGAACTTGGTAAATAGCAGTAAACTTTATTTTTATTTATGTAAACAAATGTTACTCATTATTAACTGGATCTAGTAATAATTTAGTAAAGAACTTATTAGCTATTCTTTCTTTGCAGAAAATAAACGTTTACGTCAATCTTAAAAAACTTATAACACAATAGTTTATCTATTACCTCATTGTTAAGGTAGAATCTAGACAATAGGCTCGTACCACTTGTGTTAGACATTTTTACATGGAAGGGTAATTTTATCCGTCCAATGATGTCTCAATGACACAAATAAAAGGCTAAGGGATATCTTCAAACGTGCTCACATGCCCCAAGTGCCGCGACATACAATGTACCCGCAGTCGCAGTCCGAGACCACAGCCATTTGAATCACTCAAGACGGCCGCGGCCCGCTTATTCTAAAATAATGTTTTAAGTAAAATACCTATCTTTAAGAATTGAACTAAAAATGTATGCACTTACATTTGTAAATAAAACAAGCGTGTTAACGAATAGCTTATGGCCTTATTATTGTTAGTCAAGATATTCAAGTATTTAAAATAATTCAACGAATTTTGTCGATCATATTTTCCGAATTAATAGTAAAATATTAGAAGGGAACATAACTTTTCGTAGTTTCAATCGCGCTATTTAAATGATCTTGAATAAAAGTATAATTACAATAACATAATTCTACTTTAATAATAAATCCTGTACGTTACCGTTAACGGTAACGCCATCTACCGGACGTGAGGCACAATCAGTAGTTATTAACCGCAACACGTTTGAGAGGTGTTTGTTGTGTTTAGGATAGTATTTCTTTCATTGATTAGTAACAACATCCGTGTTACATAGTTAAATTAACGTAAGTAATATGGACATTACTTAATAGATAAAGTCGTATGTAACTTATGACATTCTAATTTTGTTATTAAATTTATTTACTTCCTACTAGTTATTATTTTTATACTGCTAACAGATTTGTATAATTTAGAGATATTGGTAATTATTTAAAGTCCTGACACCTACAGTCTACGTGGCTGATACACTCATACCTTCACAAACTTTGCGGCTTTTCCGTGAAATTAGCTATGTGACCGGAAGCAATTATGATAACATTCCGGGTATCAGTTCTCATATAATGATTTTCACATGCGACATACGTATTCGTGTGTCGTATGGATGTAATGTCACCGTGTACACCTATGTAATAAATTTACTTCGGAGTTTTGTGGCCGCTTTGACCGCCAAATATCGTCATTTGTATTCACCGGACATACACGCATAACAAGTCCGCATCGTAAGTTGTTACTAACATTTACTTACGTGTCATTTGTTCCTTTTTAACATCTGTCTACATATAAAGGATATATGAAATATCTTTATATAAAATTGACGTATGTTACCCAAACTATAGTTTTGGAAAGGCGTCAACGTTGTTTCTCAATTTTTGAAATTGTTGTCGTACTTAGGTACTTTGGTGGCGTTTGCCGTTTGGTAAAAGTAATGGGAGAAAACTACTATATTTCGCAAGTTTTTCAGAATATGCTACTAATTAACTTTGCCGATTATGTAAAACCGGCTGATTTTCTTGAAGTTTCTTGATTTGTGGTTGTAGCAGTGACCCATTGCCTTCAAGCATAGTTTCAAATGCGTTTTGCGGAACCAAAAACACAATAACATTGCGAGTCTTACAGTTTCTTTAAAGTATATCACGTATTACGTATTAGTGTATCACGCATTTGGCATAGAACACCGTTTATTTTAAATTAAATAATTCAACAAAAATAAAAAAATATATTTTTATATAATCCATTACAAACTAAAAAGGCATCTTACGTAAGTACACACAAATATACATTTTGTTGATGTTATAATTTTTATTTCGATGACCGGTACAACCATGATGTACCTACATTTATTATGAGGCATACATAGGCTTGGAAATAGGACAATACCCTAAGACCTCTTAATCCTGAGGACTAATGCTAAATTAAAAGATCAATTAAAAGATCGTGTAACAGTAGCCAAACATTACTGTTCCACGCTAACAGTAATGCTTGATTATGTTTCATCGAAGTGACATTCGATCCATATTAAATATTATTGAATATCACATTTTATTATTATTATGAGTCCATTGACTTCTTGAAATTATGTAGAACTTGCCTATTGTACCGAACGTAAAATCTTATTAAACAAGAACGCAAATTCACACTTCACATTCTAGCTGAATTAATATGTATATGCTATTGCATTATGCTATGCATAAACTGATTTATCGGTGATTTACATATTAAATATAGGAACATTGTTTGTGGTCTTTAAAAGGTCAACTTATTCATTGAACGCTGAATATGTCTTCTGAGGGTACTGTACTCTTTTTATACTTTCTTAGGCGTATGAGGTAAGCTCCATTTATTTTACTGTTCGTGCCGTTATCTCCTAGGAAATATGAGGTAAGGTATACTTATTAATATATGTTCCAACTTAGTAATATATGTTCAACTCTGCAACTATGGCTATTCCTGGTGAAGGCTTGTTCCTAATGTTAGTGACTATTGAGAAAGTGGATTGCATGTTCGATTATTAGGTACTTTCGGTACTTTTGTAAACATGTATACTGTGTTATTTCATTAAATATATAATATTTAATATAAGTAGGTTACAATTGCAAAAAAAAATTGAATAATTCGGAAAAGCAATTGTGTGTACACTTTTTATCTTAATTATAATATTATGAATTAATTCTGCTGATGTCAAAATATATTAATACCTACATGCCAATATATTCTAAAGATTCGTCTTAACAACATTCATTCTTCTTACCAAGAAGCAGGTAGTTAATATTAACAAAGCCGCGGATAGTAACTGGTACCAAAATACCAAAATAAAACAAGGAAACAGTTGCGGGCAGTTTACCAAGAAGTAAGAGGTAGGTGTCATCATTTGAATACCACTGTCCAACAAGGATGTGATTTGACTGTTGGTGACACGCGTGGGCCGCAAGTAGTTATTATTCACATTTGGCACAACCTAGGCTTGATAACAAAGACTGAGTTATCACATAGACTCCTATGTAGTTGTATGTATTTGTTAAGTCACATATTCTTGTTATTCGTAAATTGTGAACTTTGTTTAATACATTTTTAACTTAACACGTAACTTTTTTTGTTGATGTAATGAAAAATAATTAACTTATTTTATTATTTTAAAGAAGAAAAGCATTTATCCAGTAAATAAGTACATTTAATTACCTATTTATTTTTAAGTATTTGCCGATATATCTGATTCCATCGTATTTGTCATAATAAATAACATATTTTTATATACCTACCCCGTGAGACAACGTTGTAACACGCTCACTTCGTCGAATTAATGTCTTTTAAAAATATGGTCTATTTGGAGTCTATTTACTTTACTTCATCTACAGACACAACCTAGACTGATGCGCAGTGTCAACGTCCTCCGTACCGCAGGGCTCATATAATCAACATTTGTTGGGGAAACCCAACTTACAGTCTGACTAAAGCTTAGTAACGACGGTACTTCATTAGTTCCTACATCGTCGTACAAGTAATAAAACGACTTATGCAACGTTTAAGGTAACGCACCGACTGCTGCAAATATCCGGGTTTTAATTGGGTCAATCAGACTGAGCAAAGCTGTAAAGTGATACTTCTGGAAAGTATAAACTAAATATGCTAGGTATATAACATTTGCCAGTGAAATAAGACGAATTTCGAATAGTCTGTAAAAGATAATAAAATCATTTGGTACAGTTGATACAACAATGGATACTTGTAAATGTCTTCCTTCATTTTTAATTATGCGAACATTAATTGAAGCGCTTGTGTCACCTGGCGCTTGCGAACATTTTCAATTATTGATATTTCGTTGCGTTAATATAGAGTTCATATAATACGATTAATTTGTAGCAAGTAGGTATAATTAATCAGCTAATGACGTATGGATATTTTAGTAGTACATATTATTTCAAACAAGGATATTATGGAGCTCTGTAACTGTATCCGAAACTATCGGATATCCGAAATAAAAATCTATCCGTAACCGTGACCGAATCTGTTATAAAAGTTTCTGTTAATTTCGGATATGGACGGAACCTAAATGAGATGTGTAATTTAGTTAATAATACTTAAAATTAATTCTATCTATCCATCCATCCATCAGCCCTTGAAAGTCCACTGCTGACCATAGGCCTCCCTAATCTGCGCCACTCCGACCGGTCCTGCGCCATCTGAATCCAGCGGTAGCCCGCCATCTTCTTCAGGTTATCAGTCCACCTGGTCGGGGGGCGGCCTGTACTTCTTTTGCCCAGACGTGGTCTCCATTCGAGGACTCTTCTACCCCATCGGTTGTCTGTCCTAAATTAATAAGTTAGCTTAAATAATAACTGATATCACTGATTGTAAATCATATTTGCATGTAACTTTTAAAATTCTTAAAAATATAATATCCGTAACTAACGATTAATCCAAAATAATTACATATCAGTAAACGTTTCCGAAACCGGTAGGTATAATATTATTTGCATATCCGTATCCGTTTCCAGATTTGCAATTTCATAGCCATAACATCCCTTATTTCAGACCCGTTAGGTATAAACATAGGCTAGTTGTGGCTCAGTGCAACTTAAAAATACACAAAAAGAATGTATACCTAATGGCAATAAGAATTTATAATAGACTTCCTGACTTTTTTAAAGAATTGCCGTATAATAGGTTTAAGAATGAAATTATACTTTATATATTAGCTTTAAAGTTAACATAATAATCTAATTAATTGTATATAGACATGAATATTTTTATATGGTATCTTGTTTCAATTTGTTTAAATTCAATATTATAAAAGTTAACAATGACATTATCAAGATTATTTATGTAACATATTTGCACGCCGGAATGGCAAAATAAGAGGATTTGTTTTTTAACGACATGCTATCATTCATTTGTTAGCAAATAAATATTATTTGATTGGATTGATTTGATTTAATTCAACCCGCAAATGTTTTTTGCGGGTTAAATCAAATCATGGTTGAGTTAATACGATACTTCTTAAATTCACAGCTTTATACATTGATTTCCTAGATTGTGTTTACCATCAACACACATAAAGTACACAAACACCCAGCTCCCGGACAAATCTCTAAATTTGTCATCAAAATGAAAAGCTTGGCCAGAATCTGAAATCGTTCATAGCACACTCACGTGGTGCCCGCTCGTTTAAACTAAAAAGCTAAAAACTTCCATTTATACTATAAAGACGATAAAATATATATCCAACAGTGGCACTTTTATGCCAGCTTCAATACATCCTTCCATATCCGAGGATATTTTCCATATTTATTCGTATTTGTAGTATGAAGTAATCACAAAATGTTTTGAAGTAGGTACATTGATTACAGAGTGCATTTGCCAACCTCGAGTCAAATTATACAATTAAATTAACATAGCGGCCCGGGAACGCGGCCAGCAGGAAGCGTATGTCCCTGCCGCATACTGATACTGACGTAGGTACACTATCAGTAACTAGTAACATTGTTAAAAATATTAAAACAAAAACCCTAGTGCTTAAAATGATTTTTTTGTTCATAATGATACATTTCATTTTACGCTTTATACGAGTTTTCATCAAAACAGTCAAGTAAAAGTATTAAAATATGTATATTTTTAGAATGGTCTACCATTACCATAGCTTTCATTTGATACCCATATCGTCGTGATAGTAAAATAAGTCGTCGTTGTGTTCCGGTTTAAATGTTGGTTTGGAGTTAGTCTTCATAAGAAGGTACACTCCCAACCAACCTCTGGAAAGACTTTTATTATATCTCTATGGCGCTATTTCTTATATTTAGTACCTAACTATCAGTAAAGTATGTACAACGAGCATACAGCTTTCAATTTAGCATCGCTTTGGATTCAAAGTGTAGTGTAAGTAGTGTGTCTGAAGGTGGTAGAATTCTTCGTGGCTCAACTCCGGAAGCGCCACCGCCACACCTATTTCTGCCATATAACAGCAGTGTTATGCGCTGCTGTATTCTGGTCTGAAGGGTGTGGTAAAGGAGACATACTTTTCCGAGGCATTCTATCTTAGTCATCAGGGGTAGCAACTCATCTGTGGCTTACCTTAGGTGAGACTTTGTTCTTACCCAGGGTTGATTCCAGATGTCCATGGGCGGCAGTAGCCATTTACCATCAGGTGGGCTGCATGCTCGTTTGCTACTTCCATATTATAAAAAAAGCCTTTATCAGAACTGTTTGTAACGCCACCCTTATCTGCATCGTTATCGTTGTTATTACTTCCCGAATACTTCCTATGTGTAAAATAATGTTATGTTTATAACTTTAGTACCTACTATAAACATAAATTCGGGTTTAATACAGTT
>MOOZ01002892.1:1896858-1909268 GCA_002930495.1 Cecropterus lyciades
GTGAGCCTTTGATCTTACCTAGGGTTGATTACAGATGTCCTGGGCGGCAGTAGTGACTTACCGCCATATGGGCTGCATGCTCATTTGCTACTTCCATAGTATAAAAAAAACGTAGGTATCTCTTTTATACCACGCCATATAGATCAGAACACAGTTGCGCTAGCTAACACTATGCTTCTGTGTTCGCTTAGCGTTATGTGGACGTTTGATGAGTTTTTTTACTATATTAATGTTTTGAAAAGTTTCATACAAATTGGTTACAAACCTAAACGGGTACAAACAAACATACCACAGATTATGACATCTATGAAAAGGGTCGTCTTCTTCGCTGTACATACTATTTTCGTATATTTAACAATAGCAATGCTGTTTATTTTACGAAATTGCTGTATAAATCTTACAGGTGCAAGGATTATTCGACTAAAATTGCCCTTAAAATGCGTTCGTGACTTGTATCATTCAAGATAGCACATATACCTCGGACTGCAGTAGATGCACAGAGGATCCACATTGCAACTTCACTGGCGTACCAATTTATCTGGACTGGCAAAATGCCACATGTATTCAGTTGAAGAGACCCTGCATGTTGCTTTGAAGGAAACTTCTCTTTAACCGAAATAATAGGATAATCAAGAAGGCAATAACGAATTATTCGACCAATAACCATTGATGAATGCCGTCTAACGTATTCATTTGGAGTCAATAGAAAAATTACGAAGTCCTCCATAATTCTGTATTTCGCCTCGTGACTTAATTTTCGAAGTCTGTTTAACAAAGCTCCAACCATATAATAAAAGATATTTAAAGAAACATTTCTTCTGCCAAAAATAAACTCAACGAAGGAATAAGTATTCAAACCGAACCCATCAGAACATAATGTAATAATACTCTACACCATAAAGCCACTTAAAATGCAGTATACACACCGATGTCCCCTACCATTCTTGATACGTAGCATTGGTCATTATTTAAAAACAGAACACACTCGTTGACATAATCGCGCTTCCATAATGGGCAAAAATACATTGTTTGGTGTATGTCCTGAACAATAGAGTTAACAGTAAGACTGCTTCTTATTCCGCTCGGATACGGACACAGAGGGACCGGTTGAAGTCTGTAAATTCCGTACATTGTAATTCAGATTGGATGTCGAAACGCACGAGTCGGCATGCGGCTATGCGGATGCTTTAGCTTCGTCTAAGGGTTTAACGCACTTTGAAGTATGAATATAAAACGTAAAGCTTTCCGTAACACCTACCAGATAAAATGGGCCAACCGATATGTATACCTACAGTTCACGCCGTTTTAACATCATTAAAAATAATACTCGACGCTCGGTTGTATTCTAGGAAGCAGAATCGTTAGCTCCTTCCGCATCTCCGCCTACTTTATTAATCAGTAAATGTCTCGCGGCCAATAAAAATGAGGCATTTATAGACTAGCTATATAAAAAACATAAATCTTAAGAAAAAGAATGGTCTCATCTCGTGATCCCAGCCAACATCAGAGGAACTGATTTCAAAGGCACGTCGTTTTTCATAAAATCTATAAACTCAGGTGTTAAAAACAAAAAATGGTACGTTTTGTTATATTTCTCATAGTTGAACTTTATCACTGTTGTCTTTAATTTTTTAAGATAAAAATAAAAATACATAAATTAAACCCAGGCAGTTTAGTATGAATATGCTATACATTAGAGATGAAGTGAATAGCTTATTGGCCGGATATCCGGCAACCGGATATCCGTTATAACTCTAGTACAAATTATTATAAACTGGAGATAGGACTTTGCTTGACTATAAATTCAAATAAACGTATATTAGACCCTAGCTCGTGAATATATACTCCTAAAAGCTCCTAGCTCGTGACTATTTACCTAATATCTCAAAATTAGTAATAACATATATTATGGTACTATTCTATATTATTAGGTTCTTTTCCAAAATGCACTACTGTTAAATTACTAATTTATTATGCTATTCATGAATTATTATTTAAACACATCATAGTTAACCTATGTAACTTCATTCTATACAGGTGCGTGGTAATAATATTTTTTTTCAAAGAATAAAGTTATTGTTGTAACTTTTAACTAACACTGCTTTTAACCAATAAAAATAGTGCGAAACCTATACAGACGTACAATGAAGTGCATGTGACACCGCCATAGTTTACCAACACATGTCAAATTACGATTTTTGTTTTGTTCCCAGAGTACACTTTATGAATCGGCATTTTAAACAAGTGCGGAATCTTTAGTTTTGATATCAAACAATCAAAACAGAAATCGAATTCTTTTATGTATGTACAAGCGGCAGCCGAACTTTGAACAAAGCTTTTGTTAAAGAAATGTCAGACGTTGCCGACAACGTAAAAAAAATGTGACGATTGTTAGCAGTTGACACAACATTTACTGTGAAAAACGGCTTACATGCCACATCGAAAATATTTTTTTTGTCTTATAATACTGTTCGGCACCTTTAAAAAGAATCATGTTACTTACAGAATCACGTTCTTTATAAAATGTTCTTTTCATTATAATTATTAAAGACATCAATTTATTTTAGAATGGTTTCCCAAATAGTAGATTACTTGGTTTCCCGACTTTGTACTTTTTATGATATCCTACTAGACATGGGTCTTCTTTTCTTCAACTTAGTCTAAAATATAATGCAATATGGAATAATGTGTCACGTTGCGTTTGTGTCGAATGTTTTCAAACGGTTGAAATGAACAGTTCGCGCTAACAAACAAATCACGCAACATCTCAACAAAGGTGGAAGGGGAGTCGAAAAATCGCAAAACTCACCTCTCGTAGTTAATAGACGCCCCTTAACGTAATACTACGGTCCGCGACAACCTATATTATTAAAGACATCAATTTATTTTAGAATGGTTTCCCAAATAGTAGATTACTTGGTTTCCCGACTTTGTACTTTTTATGATATCATACTAGACATGGGTCTTCTTTTCTTCAACTTAGTCTAAAATATAATGCAATACGGAATAATGTGTCACGTTGCGTTTGTGTCGAATGTTTTCAAACGGTTGAAATGAACAGTTCGCGCTAACAAACAAATCACACAACATCTCAACAAAGGTGAAAGGGGAGTCGAAAAATCGTAAAAATCACCTCACGTAATTAATAGACGCCCCTTAACGTCCCTATAGCCTGCGACTTCGATGATATTTTTTCCGCAACTTTTAAAAGGTTGTCCTTTTACTGAAGTAGGTGACAAAGTGTAACGACATTACTATTAATTTACAACTGTGTGCACGATGATGTATCTGAAAGATAGAAGCACGTTCGAAATTTAGTCAGTAATGGTCGTTCATTTAACTCTCGCTCTTCACGTTATTTTAGTTGATCGAGCTATTAATTATATTTTATTGTTGTATATAATTATAATATCACTATCAGTTACAGCAGCTTCCGTACAGCATCCAAGATATTCCGCTTTTTACCTCTAGTTTCCTACGTACTTAATCCAAAATATCTATTATAGTTAAATGGGGAAATTACAATAGCGGGGCAAATGTAAGGACGACTTAGAAGTTTTATTTCACTTAAAAGACTGGTGCTGCCAACTTTGATTTATGCTAGGTAACTTTTAAGCTAGGCGCTGACAAATTTAGCTGACATTTTGATGGAATAATGAGAAAAAATAACGTCATTCGTTCCGTGATGTCAGTATTGCGTGATATGCAAATTCATAAAGTAACTTAAATCGCTGGTCATCTTGGAAATAAAAAGTCAATTTGAAATTAGCATTTTTTTACATTCACCTTTAATTGGATTCTATCTACAGTCCTAAGAAAATGAACAAGATTATTACATTTGCCCCTGTACACCGGGTAAATATAATAATCTAACATTTTTTTTTTAACTTTGATCCATCCGATTTGAAACATCCGATAGCAAAGTGATTTTAATTTAACATATTACTTTCATCATTAGCCACTAAAAAGCTTAATGACACACGGTTATCAGAATTTTTGTAGTAGTAGTAGTTATGGTACTCGCATTTGCCCCATTCAACCCTATGCGTTATTTCTATCACAATAGATTAAAGATAACTTGTGTTTTGTTGTATGTCTTCTACATTTATATATCGTTTTCCTTTCTCCAATAATGTCTTTTATTGTTTCTACGAATGAATCTTGGACATGGCTATCTGGTCAACGGGACTTCCACGACTTTAAAGTACTTAAATGACATAATTATACACATTTAAGAATGCAGGTGATGGAATGGAAATAAACGGAGAAACTTATACAATTTACGAATTTTTAGATCTTGCTCAATTCTATGCAGCTGGGTTGTTTGTTATGGTTTTTTTAAAGTATGTAAGTAGCTTGACTACCTCTTAGTGCCATCTATTGGCAACTACTTGTACTTATTTTGTTTTTACATTTATCTCTGAAGATAGCAAGCCAAAGACTAATATAGAAGCGATTAAATAACTTAAGGTTTTTAAAAGTCATAGCTAAGGCATAGTGCTTTTATGTCATGACCTAAAAATATGACAGTTATCGGAATCAGAATTTAAATTGTAGCTCGGTAATTATGTAGTATTGTTTTATCAAATGTGATCACTCAACTGGCTACACCGAAATTTAAACTGTCAAACAATCCAAATGTAACAATTTGATTTCAGTGCCATTATCAACAATAAATGTTTCAAAATTGGATTTTACCACAGGATAAGATGCAAAGTACCATAAAAGAGTTGTTGGATGCATTAGGGTATTGCAGGATTTCTTACGTTGGCCAATATTTTTTTAAATCATAATTTTCGATAGTATATACTGATGTATTTTTCAGGTGTAGCTTAGAAGCGGATACAGTACTAGATTATATACAGAATGATCCTAATTACGGAAACACTAATCTCTCCATAAAACAAGTAAACGAGTACGCTCAAAGATTGGCGCTAAAGGCATCGAACGCCAAAGTATTCTTAAGAAAATACGAAGAACTGAAGAATCGCAAGTATGTACCAATTAAACAAATTAATTAAATGGCAATTGACTTCATCCTCTTCTGTTATTTGAAAGACAGCTTGTTAGTGTGGTCAATGGTAATGCAGACGTTTTCGTGTGGAGGTACTTGGCACTATGGAAAGCAGTGCATTTGAGGGTTATTAGAACATATTAAAAAAACTGGTCATATATTACTATTGAATTTAGGTTTAATGGTTTCACACTAGCATATTAGTTTCATACCAAGAACATGTATCCCTCTCATTCAAAAAAAAATTCAATTTATGAACACAACAATTTTAACAGTTCCTTTCTTTAGGAAATTATTATTTTAAGTCATGTTTATTAGAAACTTCTCATCACATTTTTTGCACTTAAACTAAGTTATAAGTCATCATCGTCAACCCATTATTGTCCCACTGCTGGGCTAAGGTCTTCTTTTCGAATGACAGTTTTAGGTCATAGTCCACGGCGCTAGCCAAATGCGAATTGGTAGACTAGACACACCTTTGTGTACTCCTTTTTTTTAGATAACTCTTAGGTGTGCAGGTTCCCTCACTATTTCCTTCACTGTAAAGCAATGATAATTAATTTATAATACGCACATAATTTTAGAATTACAGGGGTGAGTGCCTGGAATTCAAACCTTGGACCCTCAATTGAGTGGCTGGGTTTCAACCATAAGGCTATCACTGCTCTTATGTAGTTACTAGTAATGATAATTAAATAAGACTTTTTTAACTTGTACTTGGAAAATGCTTGAGCCAACAGGACCACTGGAATCTGTTACTGACAATAATAATAAATATCCATGTGAAGCAAATGAATGACTTCATTTGCTTCATCATAAATAATCACATAAGACTATATTTATTTACTTCCTTTAAGAAAAATAATATAACATGCACATAATGTTTATAAGGTTGAATATGGTAGAAGCCTTTTTCAGCTCTGGCATTAGGTAACACCATCACACTTACTTCTTTTTTATAATAACAGTGATATGAGTTGCAGCATTCTTGATTGAAGTGTGAGGTATGAGATATACTTATCTGAGGTATTCCAATTTAGTCCTCAGTGGCACACACCTGTGGTCCACCTCAGATTCGACTCTGTTACTTATTACAGATCTGTTATAGATGGCAATGGTGAGCAGATAAAACACATAAAACGATAACGATAATGTGATGCAGTTATTTAAGAGAATAACTAGTCAATTATAATCACAAATAATAAAAACTATTATTATTAAAATATTGCATTTTCCCTGTTTCCAGTACTGACAATCTATCGGATATTATAGTGCTGTTCTATAAATTGGTGTGTGATGAAAAGAAATCGAGATATTCAAAACCAAAAGTTGCTCCAAAGCCTGTACTAGGTGACAATAAACATCAGATTACAAAAGAAGATGTGCCCCAGGTATGTTGTATAAGATAATCAGTTTTTTTTATTTTTTATTACATAAATGTAATTGAAAATTTTTCAAGTGTGTCATGTCCAATTATTTTTATGGGTAGTATAGTAGATGTATATAACATACTTCATTTTTGAATATTGTGTTAATCCCATAATATTCCACTCCGTTTCATAAACTCTGTCTAAAATCATACATTTTTATTTGTAATGTGTACTCATCATTTTTATTATGTAATGGGTTCAATCCCCAGCCAGACAGACATCTGAACGATGAGTTTTGATTTCTGTTCCGGGTCTGGGTGTTTGTGTATTTGTCTTTGTGTGTCCATGGCATCCACGACACAGGAGAAAATCCTACTGTGGGGCTATGAGTGTAAAAAGCGTTTAAGCGTTTTATTATTGGTCTTTAACATGATAATGATCCATGTCCATGGATCAAAATACATAGGCAGGACATATTACATAATCAAAACTGGTCTATTCAGGTTATTCTTTAATTAAAATGCATCTGTCACCAACTTTAAATATAATATTTGTCATGATGATATTAAATCTATAGAAGTAGTCACCACTAACTATCATTTTTTATAAGTTAATGTCAGAGGTATCCAACTTAAATATTTGATAATCTGAGGACCACTATATAACATAACATATTATAGTAATATTGAAGGACTCATAGTGTATATATCTAAATTATATTGAATGTATATTGTGGACTATTTGTGTTACGTATTTTGTGTGAAAACGTGTGCACTTTTTAAATCCCAATTATTTATTATATTTTCAGATTAAAGACAAGTTATTAAAGGCAGTAGATGAAAGCAAGAAGCTGGTCATGAAATCCTTTGAAGAGAAAGAGTCAAAACTTCGTCCCAATTGGTACAGTAGTTTGGATCTGCCCAACTGGCAGAAGGACCATCCATCTATGTCCTGGGATTTTCCAAAAGAGCCATTGCCTATCATTGCCTCCTTAGGTATTTATAAATATTTCTTTTTTTTATATCTAAAATCATTTTGAAGGTGGTAAAACTCTTTGTGGTTCTAACTAATAACAGTAGTGTTATGCACTGCTGTGTTCTAGCCTGAAGAGTGTGGTTTGGGAGACATACTTTTCCGAGGCATTCCATCTTAATCCTCAGGGCTAAGATGTCCATGGGCGGCAGTAGCCACTTACCATCAGGTGGGCTGCATGCTAAGTTTGCTATTTCAATACTATAAAAAAAAAACCAACCTTTAATGAAAGTTTAGAGAGTTGTTGAGTGTAGTTCCACAAAGGTTTTAGACTAGTACATCAGTCTGACATGTGTAAGATAAGATACTGCTTGCAATGTCAAAAACTAAATCAAAAAGAAAAAATATATATCAAACAAAAATACAAACCTGCTGAGTTTCTTTCTGAATCTTCTAAGTTGAGGTAGTGTTCCGATCCAGTGGTAGTGTAAGAAAAAAATAATGTAATGTGTAATGTGAGGCTCCCATAAGCCCATACAAAACAAAGACATCTCATTTTATTTCACATTACAGATGGCATGCATTTATATACAAATTATCCAATATTTGAATTTAAACAAATGGCTCATGTTAAAGCTCATCAGGCTGCTTGGTCTTCGGGTGAACTGAGCTCCGTACTGTCAACCCATTATTGTCCCACTGCTGGGCACGGGTTTTCTCTCAGATCGAGAGAGTTTCAGGCCATAGGCCACATGCGATTTGGTAGACTTCACACACCTTTGAGAACTTTTTAAAGAACTCTCATGTGTGTAGGTTTCCTCACGATGTTTTCCTTCACCGAACTGAGCTCATTTTATGTAAACATGGTCCCACTTGAGGACCTTTCTTCCCCATGGGTTATCGGTCCTTTGAGTGATGGAGCCAGCCCATTGCCACTTCAGCCTGCTAATTTTGAGACATATAAGCTTAGTTCATGTACGGTTTTTAACTTTGCAAATTATGTCTATACTCAGGGCAAATTCGTTATGGAATGTTTAATAACCAAGTTACCTAGCAACCAATGACAGGCAGGGAAATGAAACTTTTTATTGTTTTATCAGCTGTTTTTTCTATGGGCATCTTAAGCCTGTATAGCTGTTTGGTTCTGCTCTCTCTCGTTGTTTAGTTTTGTTATGGGCTAAAATGTTTAATAAAGTACATTACCATAAAAAATATGTCTGTCTTCTGGTAATTTTTTAACATTTAACATTCTACACTTAGTATTACAGAGTGAAATAAAACGACTTTATTGCAGAAAATAATAAGCCAAGTTGCAAAGCAAGTCTCTTACTAGCAAACTTGTCGCAGTAAAGATTTTGTAATCAGAACTGTAACATAAAAATAATACAGTTAATTAGTAAAATTATTTATTGTGAACATCTAAAAATTCAATCAAACTTATAACTCGTACACTTATAAATGATGATGCTATGACAAAAACCTTTTCCCATAATTACTCTTGTTTTTTATCTACTTTTACAGCTGGGATACCAGTAGCATCTCAAGAGAACATAATCATTGATGAGCTGTTATACATTTTTTCTGGAATATCTGGCAACTATATAGTTCACCAGCCAGTAAAAGATACGTATGACCCACGAACATTCCTCATCTCTGATGATTTGGATGATGCTCTGAAACAAATTGTACAGCAGATGTTGCCTCTTGCCTCAAATTACTCAATAGTTCGGAGATTCTTAGAGCATTGTGACATGTGGTCTGGACAAGTACTACATGCACTAGTTGCTGCTATTGAATTATTACTTAAGGATTATTATGTAAGTATGATATCAAAAACTATTCCATCCACATAATTCAATTTCATTTTGGGTTGGGTTAGACAGACAGACACTGAATGATGAGTTTAGATTTCTGTTGTGGGTCTGTGTGTTTGGTATTCGTCTTTGGGTGTCCATGGCACCCACGACACAGGAGAGAACCCTACTGAGGGTCTACAAGTGTAGAAAGCCATTTTTATTAATTTGGGTAAGATAAAAATAACATTTATACGTGTTCTAGACATTTAGACAAGTGAGATCAATAAAGGTTTTAGATCGAGCGAGGCCCTTTATTATATGTTACCAGATGCATTGTTATTGCTATTTCCCTCTTTTACAGCAATGTTGTTTGCTACTGTGTTTTGATTTTAAGATTGTGACAAAAGAGAAGCGCTCATATTAGCCTTTCTAACTTACTTCTCAGGGGTAATAATGCATCTATGCTCCACTTCAGTTAGGAATCTGTTGTTTATAGATGTTCATGAATGGCAGTTGCCAGTTACAATCTGGTGGAATGCATGTTTATTTGCTCGTTCGTTATTATAAAAAAGACAGGAATCTTATATTGAAAGATTTAAATAATGACAACTGATAGAAGGATAATGGTAGTCCTTAAGTTGATAATAATAATGTAAAAATTGTGCACATTTGATTTTGGTGAAAAAATAGTATATTTACTTGAATTAGTTACAGAACTTTTATTTACAATTTGTGTTTGTGTTTGGTGTGTTTCATATACACAGCTGTAGGAACAGTAATAGCCCATTACTGTTCATGCAGTTCTGTATGTGCAGCATATTAAATATTAATAGCCTAATGGTTGAAACACGGCCTCTGAATCGAGGGTCCAAGGTTCGAATCCCAAGCACGCACCAGAAATTAATTATCACTGCTTTACGGCAAAAGAAAACATCGTGAGGAAAACTGCACACCTGAGTTCTCTAAAAAAAAGTTCTCAAATGTATGTGAAGTCTACCAATTCGCACTTGGCTAGCGCGGTGGACTATGGCCTAAAACTCATTCTAAGAGAAGACCCAATGAGGCAATAATGGATTGATGATTACGATGATATACACAGCTAATGTGGATTACTAAGGTTCCATAATATCTAAACATAGTACATACTTGATAGATTATGTAGCAGAAGCTAGAAAGGTAACATTGATTTTAACGACGACGACTTATTGAAAATGACACTAATTATATTTACAGACCATGATAGCGCAGCTGGAAACAGAACATATGTCTTCAAACATGACACTGCAGAAGCTATGGTACTTCGTCCTACCAACAATGCACACTATGCAAGTCCTTGCCGCCATCGTAACTAGTATTGGAAAGGTTTGTAAAACATTACAATCTTATTTGTTATTAGATAGGAATATACCTGAATAATTAGTAATATAAATAAAGGAAAATCTCCTTAGACGAGGGGGTTACGTTCCGTCCATATGCCACGAAAGCGCAAATCAAAAACCGTATTGAAGAACGGTATTATTTATGGGGTTACAAGAGATACCGATTCAGAGGTACAATAAAAAATAAATTAAAATTGATTTGAATCACTTGAATGGCATTTTATCATCAGGTTTAGTCAAGGGTTAAAGAACTGTATATTTTGTACTTGTTTTGTCGCTTTAAAAAGGTTTGACGTTATGAAATCACTCAGCTCATTTGCCATCTACATACATTCAAGTTAAAGGTCTCCTTTTTAGGGCTTGTTGAAGTTTCTTTTTCAATAGACTAAAAATTTTACATTTCCTCAATGTTGGTTTCAGTTAAATAAAATTTACTTGTATAGGCTACATCCACTAATAAAAAGTTCTTGCGTTACTTCCATGTGGCAAGTATCTTCATCTTCAGGAGTGGCAAGGCATCTATGATTGATTACAGATAAAAGCCCTCTTCTGTATAAAGTTGCAGCAGTGACCGCTTACCATCAGGACAGCATGCTCGTTTGCTACTTTATCTTATAAAACCAAGACGTAATATAAAATTTTGAAATAAAGTTAATTGTGGCAGTGACATCTTATAACTAGAATCCAGCTGCTAGATAAACTTTATACCATTTTCTTACTCATACATATGCAATGGGCCTGCAACGGTACTATTAGATAGTTTGGTGTTGTGGTAACATTGATAGTAGACTTGTAAAATAATTCAGAATATTTTCAAAAGAAAATTTGAATTTTAATGAAAAATCAGCAATTAACAATCCTTGAAACATGGACTGACTTTACTAAGATTTACGTGAAATAAAACAGATATTCGTGTTACTTACAGAGTGATCTCCGTGGAGGTGCTGTTTTAACAGTCTTACACGACAAAACAAATACGCTAATGGGTGATGCGAGGGCACAAGAGATATCCCTTTTCCTTACCGAACGCTCCTGCCGGCCGTACCTTAGCATTTTGGACCAGTGGATACATAAAGGGACAATTGTTGACCCTTTTCAGGTGAATTATGAATACATTCAGTATGTCTACTTCTATTTTGCCACTTTTGCCAATCTCCAGAATTAACTACGATTAGCTTTAATTAATCATAAAAAAGTATATTATGTAAAAATCCTTATATAAAAAGAAAGTGTAATTTTTACTACTGTTATTATAATTTACAATAAAGTTCTAATGATTGAAGTGATACATCCAGTAGTCGAAATTCGAAACCTTAATTTAAAAGTAACACTAACTCATTAATAGTTATCAAAAAAAAAGAAACTATTTTGTTAGTAACCTATTTATTTCAAAATTTTGATTTATATTTAAAGGAATTCATGATAGAAGATAATGAGTTGATAAATAAAGAAGAATTGCCAGTAGACTATTCTGCCGATTACTGGGAGAAGCGATATTGCATTCAGAGGGACAGAGTGCCCAAATTTCTTGAAAAGTTCACCGATATAATACTTAGAACTGGGAAGTACTTGAATGTTATCAGCCAATGTGGTAAGTGTTATATCTGCATTATATTACAATTATTTATAAGGTCAATTTTAAAATCTGTTTCTAACATTTTTCATCTATACTAATATATAAAGCTGAAGAGTTTGTTTGTTTGTTTGTTTGTTTGTTATGGGCTGCGTAAACGGTTAAAGTTTCGTAAAAATTATGTATGACAGAATTGATCCCATTTAAAAGTTCTAAAATAAAGTCAGCGACAGCATATGTCTATCTTTTCAGGTAAACTCACTGTACCCTTTTATATGCTAACCAAATTTCTTCCAAAATAATGCA
>MOOZ01002892.1:1925983-1951145 GCA_002930495.1 Cecropterus lyciades
GTTGCAAGCAGCTGTGGTGCCCACGCTCGTATATTTTATGTAAATTATCTACAAGTTCGCTTAGCTTACATATCTCAGTAAGCATTTAATATCATCAGCGCAAATATTAGTTTAATACAGGACTCGTTTCCGTTGTTCAGGGTTTCTCAAGGGATAACCTTCAAGTTACCGTTTTATATGAGGTTGCTTGAAGATATTCATGGGTGGCAGTGACCTCTTCTCATTAGGTAGACTGCATTTTCGTTTGCTTTGAAGTTGCAATAGTATTCTTATATATAAAAAATAAAAACAGTATTTTGTCCCGTAATTCTGAAACACACGAAACTACATGAGTGGATATTTATTTACAAAAAATTATAAATAAACATATAATAGACGACCCGCGTGACGGAGCGGTCACAGTACTGGTCTGCCATTCAGTGGGCCCTGGGTTCGATCCCGGGCCAGACCGACATCTGAATGATGAGTTTAGATTTCTGTTCTGGGTCTGGGTGTTTGTGTATTCGTCTTTGTGTGTCCATGGCACCCACGACACAGGAGAAAATCTTACTGTGGGGCTATGAGTGTAGAAAGCGATTATTAAGCGATTATATCTATAGCGACAACATTCTTTTAATTTCCCCGTTTTTGACTTAGGGCGAACTTACCGGGGTTTGATATTCACCTTCAGATATGTAACATGATAAAGCAGTTATATTTGAAGCAGTGACCATTTAAATAAACTAAGCTCAATGACTATTAGATACTACCATTACTAAAACATTAGTAGCCAGGGTTACCACATATCCGTCGCTTGACCAACAAAACATAAATATTTTAAAAGGCTTCCGTTCCGCACACATTGCAATTTGGACACGCACTTCAACGGCCAGTAAGTAGGCACGAGATAGCTTTTTGTCAACATTGTGCTTAATTTGCTTTGCTCTAAAAACGAGACGGTTTTCTACTTTTCTCAACGTCGGAGAAAATAATATAAGAATGCACTCGCTGTTTTGTTATGTGAAAGTACGGAGAATATTAGTCAGGCCTTCATTGATAAGATATTTTTGTGACGAATTCACATTTGTGAATTCGAATATTCCAAATATCGATTTGTGTGTCCGAATATTTAATATTCGTCAAATCGATATTTGGAATATTTGAGGACACACGATTTGATATTGGGATAGGTTGTTTAAATCGTTTGGCATAAGATCTTTTTTATTTAGATATACCTTATTTCACTTTTGAGTGACTGTTTGTAATATTACAATAACTGCTATTTTTTTAATGATATGTGTCTGACTATATAAATATTTTCAAAATATTCTCTAGTAGAAAGTTTACGGGACACATTTTCATGATTGAGTTTATATGAAGCGACTTATATATCCTAATATTTAATTAAATATTTATGTTTATTCTCTGAAACTTGAAACCTGCACCCGGAGATGTATAATGTAATAAAATATTGATTTAGCATGATACAGGCCTGTTCAATCAAACTGTATCAAGTACTTATATGCTTAATGGCTCATAAAGACGTGCGCTTACGCCGATTCATTTACGACACCCCGAAGTACGGGTAAAGCGATGTTATGCTTTTGAGTTTCTATTTCGAGTCGCTGGAGCGCAGACTCCCCGTTTTGTGATTAACAGTTTTTGCAGAGACGATTGCTACATTCATACCTACCACAGCTCTCGTTACGCATCGTGGACACCCGACGTTATTGCGCGCCGTATGTAGCTCGTTTTGTTTCGTTTGCGATCTTTCTCGGAATATCTGACGCGAGACTGTGACGGAAATCTGCTTTCGATTTTAAATAAATGATACAATCTAATCTACTATCATTATCTTACATATAATCAATCAAAAGGTAGATAAATTTACTTTTGGTTACTCGATATATCTCCAGTTTACTTAGTTGAATTACTCTTTGGTAGGGTATCTGATATAAAAGAGTCGTATCTATCACATTAGCAGCATTTTTAATTAAATTTAGTATTCTCTACTTTATTTTTTATTACTATATTTAATTTAATATTTTAACGACCGTATCGAGGCATACTTGAGTCACCATCATTGCTTGGTACGAGTCTTTATAGGTTTACAAGTTGTTATTGCTTTTTCTTTATAATATTTAGTAAGTGGTTAAATTAAACACGAAGAAGTTAAGTCACATTTTTATATTTATCTTATTCCTCCTCTGTTCTTGTCCCACGTATATATGCATTTCTCTCAAGCGAAACCAGCGAAGGAGAGAAATATAAATATTACATGTGACGAGACCAGAGGAGGAATGGGAAAATTATAACGCTTTTTGACGTCAACAAGTTTAAAATTTGATATAATACATATAATTTAAATATTTGTAATGAGTGTGACGACACTAAACTTATGAACCTCGTGTCTTAATCATTATATTTCATAGACTCCCTCTCCCTAAACGTGTAAATTAGTTTGGTGACGACCCCCAAATACATTCGTTTGACACATCCAAATAGAAAAATAGCTAACTGTTTCCACCAATATTAAATTAGTCATAGATAACTAATTTGGAAGTATTCGGGTCTATATAAATGGTGTCCTGTTTGTCGGTTATCGTGCCGGAAGTATGTTGGAAGGACAAATGTGAGGTGTATTATGCGATAGTCAGTTCCACATTTGGCCTCTAGAGGGACGTGGGCGATGTGTAGTCATCGTTTGTCAACGCTTGCATCAATGTTTGTGTTCTCGGTGACCGGAACTCGTCATACCGGCAGGAAACTTATTCGTAGTTAATCAAGTCAAGCAAAAAAAATTAAAGTACGTAGTTCGCGCAACAAATTATCATCATATGACATTATAAGTAAGAAGCTTTCAACAATAATTATAGCCCCTTTAGTAGACGAAAAAAAAAACTTTGCACTCATCTACGTTATCGAAAATACATACAATATTAATTGCAATGGAAGGTGATAGAAACGGTATGATCCGACCGGGGTGATATGTCATTATGGCTATTTCAACGGTGAAGTAGTAGGTACTTGCGTATTGGTAGAAGGTTGTGGGTGTCGGCAATGTGGTATACGACCATGAAGTCCTCTACTTCTATCTTATAAAAAATCTAGACGCCAAATTATGTTTCGCGTTGTCACTTTTAGAAACTATAACTTACTATTCGATTTTTAACAAGTATCAATCAGTACTAGGCATAAAGGTATAATTGTAAGCAAAACGTTCATGCATTTTGAACATCTGTAACCAAAACCGAATACAGGGAGTAGTTGGGAATCTTATCTAAACCCGATAACAAATACATTCGACTTAGGTTTGTCAATGTAGGAACGAATCGTGGAAGTATGTCTGCTATGTTGAATTGTTGACATTTGGTGTGTAAGCGAATGCAATATAATCCCGAGGTTAAAGGTCTTTGAACGTGCATTTTAAGTGTCTTGTATTAAACCGATATGCACATTCCCAATTTTATCTTAAGTGCTTACTTATGCTCGTATTTTTGTATTCTTACAGATTTATTTGATCGATTTTGAAGCAATTCATAAAATATTTGTTTTTAGCGCTATATTTTACTTTGGTGGTTATATTTCGGTTAATTAGATAAATGCATTGTTAGCTGAAAAATATGGTTGCCTGTCTTTCCATGCATCATGCAAAAACTAACTAGAATTTCGGTATACTACGTCGATTCGGATTGATTGACCCTTGGCACGATTCCAGGATCGATAACCTCTGGTTTTTTTGAAGGAAATTAATAATCACTTGCTTAAACGGCAAAGGAAATAATTATAAGGATTTTGACACTTCTGAGATTTTGTAAAAAATGTTCTAAAGATTCTGAGGTTCTGAGGTTCTTTGCCAGCGCGGTGAACTATGGCCTAGACTCCTCTTATTTTAAGAGGAGACCCGTACCTAACAAATGGACAGTCATGGATTGACTACAATGCAGACAGGTTTTCAAGGAGAACTATGATCTAAATATCCTTAGGGCCTGATTTTAATTAGATGTTTTCAATTACTTTTCATTTTAATGCTGATACAGCGTACATAAAGTAGTCTAAAGATACCATAAAATACCAAAAATAGTACTATGCTTATAACGCTGATAGCACATAACATATTTACTTAAAAAATTTCTTAAATTTACGTAAAACGCGTTTTAAATGATGGTTTTAATTAATATAAAGGATTCGACACACGTATCGATCGCGTTTCACACATGTCTTTAAACTACGAACAAGCATTCGATCAGTGAACAGCTTAGCGTGGGAAACTGATCGCGCGTAAATTGACATACGTAACTCTAGAATGCCAAATATTGCATAAAGGAAATAAGATTTCCGTTGTTTTAATAACATTATTTGGTTTTGTTTATACGTAACAATAAATAATTAGGGTTTACGTGTTAAAACGCTGACTGTCACTTGTTTATTAACCTGACAAATCAAATTATTTGTACAACAAACCTATACCATTTTCCTCATTTAGTTTTAGTACATTCGTATTAAAACTAAATGATAATACACTTATAACTTTGATTTTGTTATTTTAATTATTTAATTCACCGAGCAACTTAGCTATTGATACTGCTTGCTTATAAATAATGTATGTGTGAGAGAAAAAGATGTTTCAGATTTTGTTGTGTCGGAAATTTGTGTATTGAACTATGAATCAATGGGTAGATTGATTGGCCGACAAAAATACTTAGTATGGATTTTTTTTCAGCATTGTTGCAATTTTTGGTAGTATAGGACTCATTTGTCATTTCATAATAAAATATGTTTCAATTTAAATTTCTTCCCTTTATTTTTTACCGCATTGTATGAAAATGCATTTTTTTTATTGTGATCGATTTTAAACCTACATGCCTAATTATAAAAAAGCGAAAAGATATTTACTTCTGAGTAATCACCGCAAGGCCCAATGTATCGATACTAAAACCATATTTGGACAATACATTAATTTTATGTTGTTGGCATCCACTGAGAAAACAATTTTTGATATTCCACCCCTAAGGCGGTAAATATTTATTTATTTAAAACTTTATTATATGTTGGTACGAAAGGCAGACTTAATGCTAGAAGTATTCTCTACCAGTCAATACATTGTGTACTGTAATCTGCGTGTACGAAGACTTGAGCAGCAGCCAGTATTCTATTTCATTCATTAATAATGAAGTACCACGTTATATAAAACTTTTTCCAACAGTTTTTAAAGACATCCAGTGCCTTATTACTTAAAGTAAAATAGTACCACATATTATTTTTATGCATGCAGTTAAAAGTATTGTTTTACTTGCAACTATTTACAATTGCTTCGGTTGGTATTTTTTGCCGTAAATGAGCGCATTGATTCTATCATTTAAGCATAATACACTTACACAGAAGTTCATTGATATAAACGTATACTATAACCCTCAAAATCATCATGAGCAGTACTCATAAAGTGAAGTAAAATGTGTAATGGTTCGTATGTCCAATAAAGCTGAGCACTTGTCAATGTATGGGGTACTTGACGTTGCATAAGACTTAAAGGTCATCAAGTCATGGGATTGAGGTTCAGTATTCAATGCATAATCTATTTATTAATCTTCGATTAGATTTGCGCATTATTTTATAAAAGTGATGAAATTATTTATGTATGTAGATACTAATTAGCATATCTTAAAAGCATAATATTTTTAGCACTTAACTCGAATAAGGTAACTAAAAATAATGCAAACATTATGATGTACTTCAATTCTTAGTTTAGGAATCTCTATATCTTGCTTATAAATAAAAATATATAAGAAGCGCTTGTTGTAATATGACTTGACGTTGTTGATACAAGAACATACCCACTAGCGCGATGAAGACTTGGTTATTAGATATCTTTGGTTTGTAAATCAACACTGGCAAATGTAAACCGAGATTATCCACTTGTATATAACCTTACTGACCGCACATTCGTCGAATCGATGCATTTGCAATCTAAAGGGCTCATTGTCCATACGTAAAAATATACGCCACCGGATACAACGACCATTTGGACAGTTTGCATCGCGATGCGCATGCCACTTTATCAATTACAGAAACCATGATACCACATCCCGTGGACTCGGCTAGCCACTTGATTATGTCCTGTAGCATCATAATAATAATGACGTCACCCTCGTCGACCTTGTTCGAGGGCTAGACACTCCACATATGTTTCGGACCCGAAATCCCGATTCAGC
Source organism: Cecropterus lyciades (assembly GCA_002930495.1). Classification (NCBI taxonomy): domain Eukaryota; kingdom Metazoa; phylum Arthropoda; class Insecta; order Lepidoptera; family Hesperiidae; genus Cecropterus; species Cecropterus lyciades. Next base: position 1,932,175 of record MOOZ01002892.1, read on the forward strand.
CGTGACACTCACATGTTCAATGTTTTGTTGTATTTAGTGTTTCATGTTAACTTACACGATTTCATTGTTCTCGAATGATTCTTGATCGAAGAAAGGTAATTAGTTAACTTTTGTTGTCACAATGAAGATGACGTCACTTAAATGTTAAAAACCACCTCTTATTGGTTGCCGAAAATCAAGTTACTAATGTAAAAAACTTTCATCAGATTTATATGGCTAAGTACTGTACGATAGGTGATTGTAATTTCAGTTTTACATGATATTGTAAATTTAAGAAGTAAAAAGTGCTTTAATTATTGGAAAAATGCTATAAAAATATGACATTGGGTCTGGCTTTTTATCTACGTATTTGAAACAGGTCTTGCTCATTGCTTCTTATTATCTCGCCACTGTCATGTATAGTTGATTCGCGGATAACACCGGTGTATTTGCGTCATTTAAAATGGAAACCCACCTGAAATCCAAGGGATGACACACTGAAATATTTATCACCAAACACAAGGAAGCACTCTGCACACAGTCGAATGTTCGCAATTGGTTCGCACTTGTCGTCCGCGCCACTCGGACTCGTGGTCAAAGTGAGGCGGTGCGCGCGCGCTGGCTTGTGGGAGGCGATCACTTGCTGATCCTGCGCTACTCGCGCCAGTACCACAACTCACCTAGTCGTATTAGAAATACGTTTAAAATGTACTATGTTAGAATGGTTCAATGAATTTGCCGTGGTTGTTACGCATGGTGAAATTACTCGTTTTTCTGCTCTCGTCAGTCCTACTCTATGCACAAACGAATATTTTATTCTGGGGCCGTTCCAGTGAATTACGTTTAAACATGCTGATTACTGTATACAATTTATTAAATAATTTGTCCTGATTATTATACTTCATAAAATATATTTATTTATTGATCCTTTTTGCTCTAACTAATACTGCACAGTGTACCTATTAGGTCTATGTAATAAATACGATTAAATTATCTAATATAGTATACAGTTGTTAATGAATATATAAGTAAATAGTTATTAATGAATAAGCCGTGGTTGTTACTTACAAATTATGAAAGGCGCCCAAAAACGCTTGCGGCTCCTACGCCGCAATTATCATTATATTCAATATTTATTACAAAGGCCTTAAAACGTATAACTTGATCTCTAAAAAATTTTTTAATTAATTTTATATGGTTATTTTCATCAATGAATACTTCAAAATTGCTATATATATCATACAGGTGCAGTATTTTTTCAACACTTTAAACGGACTTTTTATGGAATTTATATTTTTCCGTTCTGTATATGTGGCAGAAGTATCAAACAAGTTTACATACACTTGGTGTATTAAAGCTGTATGCATTGTACCCAATTAACGTGAAAACCTTGCAGTTTGTCCTTTTTTATTTAAGTGGTTTTTGCTAGTGGGCGGAGCGGCTTCTGTTAATTCGTAGGCGTTACCCTCTACGATGTCTACGTCACAAGGTTGAATTCATCACTGCTCTGGAACAACACTCATTGTTTCTCCAATTTGGACTTGAAAATTCAAAATGTGAGCCAATTTAAGAATTTGGGAAGTTTGATACAAACATGTGGGAAATAAAAGGTTTCAAATTTGTAAAAAAAAACAAACGAGTAAAGCATTCCATTTTTTACGGTTTTCTCAGTTGTCCATTCCATCCTGAGGCAAAAACCTAAGAGTCTAAGTTAGGACTAGTAACGTGTTCCTACAAAGCAGAAGTAGGTAAAGTGGTGGTCATGGGCGTTGCCAAATGATGACCCGGTGAGCTAGTAGTAGTAATACAGAGCAGTGGTTTATGCATTTCTAGAGGCGAAACTGTACCCCTTGGCAATACCAAAAGGAATACTTGGTGCTATCATGTCAGTCGTCATCGTTATTCTCTGCATTTCAGAAGGATCTTGTAAAAATGTATCATCTTTGAATGCAGTAATGTTTGTCTTTTGTGCAGCAATCCTTGGTGATTCAATAAAGAACAATTTGACAAATGAACACCGGCTACTGTTTCATTCTTGCGAGCAATACATTTCAAGTCGAACATACTGTAGGAGCTCACTTTAGATAAGATTGCATTAACAGAGCGGAAGCTATTAGACCGAGGCAACACTCGATTAATGAAGAGATCCCCTCTCTCTCAAAAACATTGACCTACGTTCGATCCTGTTATAAATATATGATACTCAAAGCTGTATTTATAAAATGACATTGAAAAATTAAGTTTAGGCTAGCTTCTTTAACCTTCGGTCATTGTTATGATATTTCTATTCTAATAGAGAACGACACATTACCAGAATATTGAACCAGTATAATTCCTCGACCAATGAGATAGCACAGCCACACCTATTTTGATTAACGTGAAGTAGTTCTTGCGTTTCGGAAGGGTGAGAAACTTAAATATGTGGCAAAAATGTTGGCCCTCACTGGGCTATGTAAAGTTGGTTACGGATATCCATGGGTGGCAATTGCCATTTACCATCATGTGGCATGTTTGTTACTTTTGTAACATTTTTTTTCTATAATATGAAAGTAGCAAGTGAGCATATAGTACAGTTGATGGTAAGTGGCCAGTGCCTTCCCATGGACATGTGTAATCAATCCCAGATAAGATCAGTCTTACCTGAGCTTAGCCATAGATGTGTTGCTGCCTTACCACACCCTTCACACTAGAACGAAGCAATGCATAGCGCCGTTATTATTAAGTGGAAATAGGTGTGGCGGTGGTGTTTCCGGAGTCGAACCACAAAGAGTTCTACCACCTTTGAAATTAAAAAAATGCAAAGAGGACTTTGTTAACCCTTCCAGGTGAACAACGTGGACGAAGTTCTGGAGCGACATAACGACTTCCTGGAGTCATGCTTGGGAGACTGCATGCTGACCAGCCCCCAGCTCCTGAAGGCAGTCACCACGCTGTGCCTGGTGTGCGTACAGTTCTGCACCTTTATACAGGTACCATATCCAATTTATTCATCACTAGTATTTTCTTATTTATTATACATATGAAAATATATATCGCATATCATTAAAATTAGCTTTGAAGTACTAAAGCAAGCTGAAAGCATAATGTACAAATTTTGGCTTAATAAAATATTCTATTACTTGGTTAGTTTTACAATAAAATTAATATGAATGAATTGAAGTGGCGTTGGAACTTACAAGCTATGCTCATATAACCACTTATACATATATTGTAAAATCCAAATTTTTTACTTGTTCAGATTATCTAGTTTTTGATTTATGATGTATTCGTGTAATATGTGTATCATTTTGCATATATTATTTTATCATATTTCTAATTTAAATTTTGCATAGGATAGTGTTGTTGGAAGATTAAATTATCTTTGCATTAATAGGTCTTTCATTTACTATATTATGTAATATTCGTGTATATCGTATTTCAATACACATACGTATGTAAATTTTATGATATGTTTCAATTAAATGTTATTGAAATCTGTTCATATAAACTGCTTCAAAGAGATTAGTGAAGGGTGAAAAAAAATTTTAATGTTCATCTTAATTATTACTTTTCATTCTTAATGTACAAACATTAATAAATATTGAATATATCATGTACCGATGATTATTCTGTTTGATATGAAAAAAGCTACTAATTCTTTGATTTATTTTATATGTTCTGTTTTTTTATTCAATTTCTCGTAATCTTAGCAATGTCAAGTTCATTTTAGATGACTAGATATTTTCCTTTCGGCTGACCGCCCATTGGCTACTATTGCTTGAACAACTGGTAACTTTAAATTCAATTCAAGTGTGAAAAGTGTCTCGGCGACTATTTAGTAGTTTATGCATATATGCAGTAGACAATCGTCTGTTAGTCGTTTTTTTTTTCGAATAAAACTAAGCGAGTGCCGCAGGCGGCCTGTAAACCAAATTGAATGACCGAGCATCAGCATACTACTGCTAACTGTTCAGTAGCTCAAGCTACTAGTTGGTTACCAACGCAACTATATCATGCCATAGTAGTGAATGTGCGGTCAGCCATATTGTCACGCTATCAGCCGCTTCCTGTCGATTCTCTTAGCTTGTTTATGAATGTGTATAATTTTAACGTTGTTTTATTTTGTATTTTAACGCTACCAATACACGTTAATTGGCAAAGGAGATGCACAAGTACTTCGTGGATGCTGAGCTTAACAGTATGCTTGGATCTACGTATGACAATACAGACTATAGTGAGGTATTATGTACATGTTGTAAACCAAGTTTATCACTAAAGCACCGGTGTAATCACATCACGGCATTTGTAAGCACAAGAATTTATGTATCATGTTTTTTCAAACACGGTATAGTGTCATATCACGAAAATGTATTCAGTTGATTGTATATAAATCGTTGTTAGTAGTTAAACTGGTAGAATCAGGTACAATTTTAGATTTTGGTAATCTCAGTTGCCAAATATTTCATTATCAGCTTACGCAGATAAAAACTTTTCGTTTTGATATTGTGCAAATAATTATAAAAGTTAATAAATTAATTATCACTAAATAAAAAATATTAAATTTAAGATTTTAAAATGATTTATTACAGACTTTTTTGAAAATTGAAGTAAAGTATTTTAATATCAGATTTATGAAATCCCAGTTTCATGTCTTCACCTACATTTAAATTTTGTTTACATGTAGATATAAAATTGATAAAAATATTGTCACATCACTTAAAAATATAAGTAAAGTGCTTCCATGTAGTATTTGTGGATAAACTAAATCATTAACACACCCTCTTGCTTTTTGTTTCATGACTGTTTTAGAACCATACGGTGAGTTGTGTTTTATTTTGGGAAATTCTTCATCATATTTTTTTTAATTTTTACTATACGTATTTTCTTTGGTCAGTAGTTTAAGCTTTTAGATACTTGGAACTTTGTAATAAACATGACAATTGGACGTCATTAGCAGTATTTCGTTGTTTCTATATTATTAAAAAAAACAAATAAGATAATTACAGATTTCCATTTACCAATTACAACATGTAACCATCACTTAAAAGGTAAGAAGCAATAATGCGGCTCGGCTCATTTTCGGCGACCATCTTAGTCCTCGGGAGTAAAAACGCATCTGTGATCGACTTCAGATATAACCTACATTCTGTATGAAGTTGCTTACAGATGTCTATGAGCGGCGGAAACCACATAACATCAGGTGGACTGCATGCTCGCTTGATACTTCAATCCGACAAAAAAAGTAATCGTCCTCGATGCAATCGTTAATTGGAGCGCCGTCCCCAGTCGTTTTAATCATTAAATGGAACATTAAATTGTCACGTTTCTTTACTAATACTTTTATTGCAACCCATAAACCATAGATGGAGCTTGAATAAATCACAAATCAATCACCTCTTTATGGAACCTCACAATGTATATTGTGGCGCGCGCGCACACAATGTGACTCAGTTTATTGCAATTTATATTATCTTCTCTGTACATGTATAGACAAAGAAGGACATATAAGCACATAATAAATACATGTTGGTGACCATTTTGATACCTTGCTGTAATACAATGCTCTTTGGGTCCTCGCTTATCATTGGTAAAAATTCCCCATTTTTTATTTAAAATAATTATAATAAATAGCATTGTTGAAAGTGAATCTTTTATTTGCCTCACAAGTATACATTTTGAATTTCACTCAGTAATAAGTTCATTTATCACCTTGAAGTTTTATGTGGTTGTGGTCGAGTAAATGACACTGTTCATAAAATGGGAGCCATCTATCCCACCAACTTCTAGGTTTATTTTGCCTCGTTTCAATCTATGCTCAATTTATTTTGTTGTATACTGGATGTTAACAATGAACGTTAGAACTCTTGTACCTACTACCTAAGTAGATAGTAGTAAGAGTTGTTTAATATAATTTCTTTTAATATTAAAAAAAAATCTAATAAGTTAATTACAGACTTCCATTTAACAATTACAAGTTGTAACCATCATTTAAAAAGGCAAGGAGCAGTAATGCGGCTGACTACAATATTACCTATTTTTCGCAGAATTTTCGCTATATCTTAAATTGCACTTATTCCTGTGGATCAAGGTTACTTTGATTATGAAAGAAACTCATTAATTGTTAGTTGTTACGATCGAAAAAATTATATACATGATACTGTAGAGTGGACATTTCTGAGGTTTTCATATGAAATATCAAACCATAACCTTACTATTGCTTGGGTTAGGCTCTCTACTTTTTTTTTAATTTTATTTATAGCATGGAAGTAGCAAACGAGCATGCAGCCCACCTGATGGTAAGTGGCTACTGTCGCCCATGGACATCTGTAATCAACCCTAGGTAAGATCAAAGTCTCACCTAAGGTTAGCCACAGACTGCGTCGCTACCCCTGTGGATTAAGATTAAATGCCTCGGAAAAGTTAGTCTCCCTTACCACACTCTTCAGACCAGAACACAGTAGCGCTTAACACTGCAGTTATAAGGCAGAAATAGGTGTGGCAGTGGTGCTTGCGGAGTCGAACCACAATGAGTTCTACCACCTTAAAAACATACACTTACTATGACAAGAGATCTTAGAGTGAAACTAAGTATTCGCAAGTATCACATTAGTATATATGTTTTGTTTTCAAGGTGGTAGAATGAATATGATTCGACCGGGGAGGCATAACCGCCATACCGGGTCTATCGTAAAGCAGTTCATGCATTTCGGTGGAAGAGTGTGGTTGATCACTTTCATATCATGCGAGCATCTTAGTCCTCGGGAGTTCAACGCATCTATCCTCTTCAAATGTTTTATATGAAGTCGGTAACAGATATTCATGGGTGGCAGTGTGTGATAATTGGATGCTTTTTCGATTTTATGTATATAAAACAAATGATTATCCTGAGTGCAGGACACGGGATGTGCCGGTGGTACTACAAGTGGGTCAGCTGATTCGTTCTCCCGCTCGGTGTCGCGCTATGGGCTGCGGTTCACGGCGGCGTTGCTGTCCGTCCTCGCTATCATTGAACGCATGGCCAGGGACAACAATACAAACAAGCTGCTGAACATCTCCGCTAGGTAAGAGCTCATAGCTAGATTGATTGACGACTCGCATGGCGGAGCGGTTACTGGTCTGACCGGTACGATCTCCGGCCAGACATACATCTGAATGATAAGTTTGTTTTCTGTTCTGGGTCTGGGTGTTTGCGTTCATGGTATCCACGATACAGAATACTAGCGTGCGGCTATGACAGTTGAAAGCGGTGTTTTTTTTTTAGCATTTGCGGTTAAAAGAACGGGTATAGATTGACGGGGGGTGCCATTACCACACCTATTTCTGACGTGACACAATTCAACGTCCTGGAAGGGTGTGGTTGCCGGTTGAATTACATATGAGGCGACCATCTTAATCCTCAGTCAGTAAAACATCAATGGTCGGCTACAGATAGCATCCTTGTTCTATATGGAGTTGGTAACTACTAATAAGGGTGGTAGAAATCACCACTACCATTACCAGGTCGTAGAACCATAGTTCCACCGGGGAAGTACCGCCAAACTTATTTCTTAGGAAGGGTGTGTTTGCCGGGTCATTTATATATAAGTCAACTATTTTAGTTTTCGGGAGGAGCAACGCATCTGTGGTCCACTTCAGACACTCCTATTGTATATGAAGTTGCTTGCCGTCCATGGGCGGCAGTAACCACCTACCATCAGGTGGACTGCACGATCGTTTCCCATTTCAATTTAAAATAAATGAGTGGTAGTGGTTCCTTCATAGACGAACCACAAGTGGTTCCTATAGAACGCGTTGTTCGACTTTTGAAGCACCTTCAATATGCTAACGTAATATTTATCTACCCTTTTGCTGGTGACACCTTCAATATGTCAACATCCTATAACGCTATTTTCCTAACATGTACTTCGATGTTTTAGTACCTTTTGAAGTACCTCTTGAAGTACCTGACCTTCAATATGCTTACTTGTTATTTGCAGGTTGAACTTCAACACGTACTACGTGAAGCAACTGGAGAAGTTCTGTTCGGACGACAAGCTGATGGAGGCGGAGCGTAAAGCGACGTCCTAGCGTCGCGCACCGCGTGTTACGTCCGTGTAACGCGCCACATACTTTACACTTATAAGTCCCTCGATATTATTAATAACAGTTTCGAAAAATATAGAATCTCCATGATATAAATACTAAATTTAAAAAAATACAGTCGAATTGAGAACTTCCTCCTTTTTTGATGTCGGTTAATTATAATTTTATAAATTCGAGAGACGGAGCGTCGCGTACCGCGTGTTACGTCCATGTAACGCGCCACTACTTTACACTTTTAAGTCCCTTGATATCAAAAATAGTTTCGAATAATACCAGAATCTCCATATAAATACTGAACTAAAATTATAAATTATAGAATCTCACCACTGCTGCATTGCGATCACGAACATGTCACCGTAGCCATGGTAACGATCAGTCTCTTGGATATGGTTATGGTATAGTTGTGGCCGCTATAAACCGCAGAATTGTAGGCGTTGCTATTATTGCGATCATTGGAAATGTTGCACAGCTCTGAAAACTATATTTGAATACCTGCCAAACGCGGCCGTAAAATATCAGAAACATTTAGATACTTGCCGAGTACAGGCGAATAATGGCGAATACAAATATGTAAATAACATACTCGGATGTATTCTGTATTTGCTTCGAATACAAATACTCGTCCAATGTCGGTGTGTCTGTATATATTTGTGTGTCATCGTGCGCGGCGTTAACAGACTCATTTTATACGATAAATTAGTTGGACTTTGCAAGATTGCCCCAAAATTACTCAAGTGAAATTAACCTTAAATAGTCTCTAAATGAGTAAACGCGACTCTACCTCTAGCCGCTACGTTTTGTACCCATTTAGCACTAGTAATGGTTGGCGGTAGAGATTTTTATTGACTGATGTAAGTATCGCGTCTACTCTATTATAGCACTATTGGACATGGTACCTTTAGCATCGGTAATCCGCATTTTGACATCGATGCTGCAAAAGATTTCAGCGACTCGGTGCGTTCGATCGCGGTATGCGATTTAGCGACTGCATTAAAACTGCATTGCGTTTTTCGCGTTCAGTTGTTGCTTCGAGACAAACATGGTTGCGACTGACAGTCAAATATGTGCGGGGTAACGTTTGATTGCATTTTATTTTCGAAAAGCAACCAAATCGTGGTTCATCAATGCTTAAAGTATCTTGTCTGCTGGGACACTTAATTTTGTGTACCGTAAAAATTGTTTATGCACATACATGTACATACAAGTTCATAATTGCATTATCCAAAAACTCTACATTTAGTCTTGGCTTCTTGATTTTGTCACTTTCATTGTTCTTGTAAAGGTGGGAAAAATTTAATTAAGTTAGAGTGGCTCGATGGATATGTCGTTTATCTAAATATCCCCTTTCAGACAAAGATTAGGAATAAACTAGATGTAAAATGATACGAACGATACTCACACCAACTCTCATTAGCTTAGCGTATTTCTAATATTTATAATAAAAATAATATTCCGTCATTTCTATTATTCACAAGTTCTCCATCTGTAATATATGATCAGGCACCAAGTACACTGCTAATTTATATATAAAATATATCGTCAAGTACAAATTAACCCTAGCAATTAATCGAGTAATATTTTTTCTACATAATTAATTATTAGATTGACCTAAACAATCGCAATCTTTCATAGAATGTAATAAATGACCACTACTCGCTTGAAATATATTATGCCGCTATTTTTGATAGCATAATTTGAGTATGGAAAAGACTTTTAAAATAAGTAATTCGGGGGTAACAGTGTACATTTAAAAGTAGATTATTAAAAAAACAAGACTTCATGAAAGTACATTATGAGAACTATTTTAAGTCCTTGCCATAATATAAATTAGGAATATTAATGCCATAGTTTTGAGTGCTAAATGTGTTGTGAAATATTTTCCCATTCCTCTCATTTTACGGTAGTGTATGTTGTTGCGTGTAAAATGTGCTGTTGTGTTACTACAATGATAAAATATATTTATTTTAATCGGCTGTTTAATATTTTTAAGTAATTTTATTCTTCATGTGTAACATTCAAGCACTTAAAAATATTTATTCATAGTGCTCTTGTGTTATTGGGTAAATTGTGAAAAACGATTTCTTAAATTAGTATAACATTTTTTTCTGTAATTTTTTTTGATGATCATTATTCATTAATATAGAACCACCGCTTTGACAGTGGAACTTTCCGAACTTGACGAAATGTGATTAACGAAACTTTGCCCCAACTTATAAATGTCAAAGTAGTAACCGTAGGTATATCACTATGTTATAATATTATAGTACACCTTGACATAATTTTAAGGTAGAATTCTTTAGAGATGTCACAACTTTAATTCATAGTATATTGAAAGAATTCTCTTAATGCTGCTTAAGGTCTACAAAATTAAACAGATGGCAAAATTGTGATGAAACAAACTTCAAAGAGTGCTCTGAGGCGATGTTCTTTTATTATTATTAATATATTCTCAATGTCGGTCATTAATATTTTGAATAACATACAAATTAGTGCCGTGTACGATTTCTACGACATGACGTTTAAAGTTCGTACACACCTCTGTAACTTTGATTAAGTCTATAAACCACAAATGGTTAGTAATTTAATATAAAATAATCATTTAATATTTTATCAATCATTTTACAATATACGTATAAATAAATAAATACGGTGTGAAATATAAATTATTTTAAAATGTCGGATGAAACGAATATTTTTACTAAAAATAAATCGCTAGTTTTGATAATTGTGGTGTGATTTTAATATTTTGGAAACATAACACCAAATTTATTTATTGCATGCATTTTAAAAAGGCCTCAAAATACAGTCAAATGTTATGATTGATGCTATTATAGCACTTGTACAATAATTGCACTTACAACAATTTATCCAGATTGTATCTACCTATCATGAAACTTAAGATTCGCTAGTATTTATAGGTCAAGTTAACAGATGATTCGATCGTCCGACAATGACACTTACCGATCCATAGTAAACGCTTATTCTTTTGACACTCAGATCGCAGTTGAAAGTTCACCGTTCACTATTCGGGAAACTTTGGTAAGCGACGAACTACCTAAATTGTTTGCGAGCGTTTCCTATAGCCGACAGTCAGTGATTTCGGCAAACGGAAGTCGTTTCCAACAAATGGCAGACATTAAAATGCAAACTAGGTAGTGTACGATATGTATCTAAGGCGTCATACTATTCAGTGTATACGAGTCCCTACGATTATGCATGTTAAAGTCATTTCTGTTGATGTAGCTCATAGCGAACAAAAAATTAACGACAGATGACTTTTTATTGTCTATTACTGATTCCATGTTGTGTATTATGTAAATGATTACTCTCAGATGTTAAATTATCAAGATTTTGACTTTCGATGTTTATGCCATGTTACGAAGAAATTCTCCTTGATTGCAATTTGTTCAGATATAATTATGAACTAGTGTTAAAAAATAAATTTGCCCCGAATAATTTTAATGTTGTTTGTATAAAATCAATGTCACAAATTTTAACATTTCACTTCTTTTATTATTTGTAATAAATAATGATAAAGAAACATTCGTTTTATTTATCCATTGCGAAGGCGAAGTAAAAACTATGATTTTGACCTGTATGTATGTTCATTTTTTGCTCATCACTTCTAATTTCTGTTACAATTAGTCAAATACTGTGTCGTTGATAGTGACTTCATCGTCCGCTGGATAAATAGGATATACGAACTCACATTGGATTAATTATCATATGGTCGAATATAGCTGTCGCACGCTTTTTGCTCAACTAAAATTCGACTACGTAAAAATAAAGCTATTTGGTACTTTATTCTAAGCTTCCTGAAGGATTTTAAATGTCTAGGCTATCTATACCAATATTATATAGCAGTAGTTTGTTTGAACGCGCTAATATCGGGAACTACTGGTTCGAATTGAAAAAATCTTTGTGTTGAGTAGTAAATTTAACGAGGAAGGCTTTAAAGCTATATCACGTTATGACTAATAAGAGTGGAACGGCTAAAGAAAATGTTGCAAATACGGGAAAATATTTTTATTTAGAGAGTAAGCTGCGTAAACGCTAAAAGTTACGCAAAAATCATGTACTACGAAATTATTCCCCTTTAAAAGTTCTAGAAATAAGTCCGCGACTGCATTTGTCTAGCTTTTATGGTTAACTCACTATAACCTTTTTTATGTATGTATTATTATGTATGTATTCAAATTAGTCCTAAAATAATATATCATTTGCGAAGGTGTTTTGATAAACATGATATTAATTCTTATTCAAATAATAGTTATTTATTACAGGCACTTAATTTTAAACAAAATTTCCCTTGACAGCATTTGATTTTAACGATTACGTAAGGAGTTATCATAGTTTTAAAACAACTATGTAACAATATATGTAATGGTCAAATATCACGCGCGAATTCATGCTGGCGGGAGCGGTGAGGCGGCCTCCCGCTGACCGTGTTGATAGCTGCGAGCAGTGCTTCCAGATGTACTGTAATTACCTTAGATTTACTGTATTTTAACTTTTTTAGTGTGTATACAGTAATTTTAAAATTCAATGTAGGAATCTACTACATCTGCCAACAATATACTTTTAAGCAAATAAAAGAAATTTATAATTTATTTTGATATATTTAATGTTTATTTCGAAATTTGATCGAGGAACGACCTTTTTTTAGTCTTCAAATTGCAGAGAAAGTAGATGGCCTTATTTTATTTACATAAATTTCTTTAAAATGTCATTTACTTTAATTTTGTACAAAATACAGTATTTATAAGAAGGAAATACTGTAATTTTATATTCACGATCTGCAAGCACTGACTGCGAGTTACCATGCCGCGCGACTTTTACACGGGTGGTCGGCTCTTTGCGGACGGTTGTGATATCTAAATATAATAGATGACGGGATGACGACCCGCGTGGCGGAGCGGTCACCATATCGGTCTGACACGCAGTGGGTCCCGGGTTCGATCCCCGGCCAGACAGAAATCTGGATGATTAGGTTTCTGTTCTGGGTCTGGGTGTTTGTGTATTCGTCTTTGTGTGTCCATGGCACCCACGACACAGGAGAAAATCCTACTGTGGGGCTATGAGTGTAGAAAGTGTTATTATTATTATTAATATAACACCTTTCCAATATTTATACTAAGTGTTCCTTTATAAGTGTCCTTTTAGTGACCATAGCATAATGTTCTTAGTTTTTAATACACTGTTCTCTAAAAAAACGCGGGTGAAACCGCATGGCACAGCTAGTAAGATATAAAAGATCAATCATGTATGGTATGTAAGTAAATTATTGCGACGTATTTGATTCCAACAGGCTAACAAAACCCTTAGTCGGAGGTACCTCAAATAAAAGAAAGTAGGTTGAATAAAACAAAATAATTCCATGACAATTATTCTATAATTTTATAACAGACTTTTAAATACAATTTTACCTTGTATAACATTCAATTGGTTTCGGTACATAAGCACATCACACATCGGACTATAACAATAAATACATTGTGTAACATTGGAATACACACTACGCAAGTTTGCGTTAAAATATAATTTATTAAAATAAATACCTTCCGTTCGAACGATGACACAAAATGACTTGATGCATGCGAAATCAATACTTAATCATTAACAAAAAAGGAACTCAATTATAAAACATACTCCAAAGGTGAACTCACAGCGTCTATGAACATCAAATATTTAAAGAGAAAATCTACTTTACATACCTAAACTACCTTCAGCCCTGTCGACACGAAAACGAGAACAAAATAAAAAACCATTCATATAACTACTTGCGAACTTTTAACAACCAAACAGTTCATAATACATTTCATTCTATTTTATCTAAACAACATTAAGTAAAAACCATTATCGACACAACATTTGCGATAGTTCCATAAGCAGGCGCTAAAGTAATATCACTGTGTTAAAACTACGTGAAATAAGTGTTACCCTACCTTCGCGTCTATCCACATGTAGCTTTTAAAAATACGAACATAAACTATAGTAAGACAATAAGAAATATCTTCTATCATAATATTTGAGAACGCTCAAACACTAATTATAATTTATATTTATTTAGATTAGCTACATGTGTACAAATATTAATATGCATGTTAAAATACTTTGAGTTTTAGTGAGTTTATTAAATAATGAGTTTAATTAAACATGGTAACTGAAGTCTATAGTATTTTTTTGCGAATTATGCAAAATAATCTTATCCATTGCGTTATAGCGGTGCATTTAAGCAAAAAAATATCATTGGCACAATGTTTCACTACAGGGATGTCTTTTCAATGTAATAAAATTGCCTTGCGAAGTGAATGATGATAGAAAATAATATTAGTAATAAAACATTTCCTTTTTGAAAGATGGAAATGCTTTATATAATTTATTACACGTTGTTTTATTGCATTTTCTCCACAAATAAAACAGTATTCCTATTTTGATTTTATCTAAATGGCGGAGATTAGTGTTTGAGTCGGAACACTAGGAATCATGCATCGTTTTTGATAAGAATCATTTCACAAGGAACATTCATTTGCTTTTGTTTTCTGCTTGAACATGGTGTTACATTTTATAATAATAAATTCCGATCGATTGAATTCTATACGCTAGGCAAAGCTTATACAGAGAGCTGCAGAATTTAAAAGCAAATGTATGCAGTTTATAAGTAAAAATGCCTAATGCACATAATTCACCTACACTAGGGGAGTATGTACAGAGCTCTACGCTCGAATTTACTAAATCATAGACTAGAGTCCATTTCTTGAGATGAGCATCACCACATGTGAGTTTCGCGGATCTCACTTATAATTTGACCGGCGCGCTGTAAAGCCTGAAACAATCACAAATAAGAAGCTAAATTAAGAATGTAATAACGTTTTTGGTTATGACACTGAAGTAGCAAACGAGCATGCAGTCGACTCATGGACATCTGTAATCCAACTTAAATAAGATCTGAATGTTATTTAAGGTCGACCACAGGTGCGTCGCTACCCCTGCGGACTAAGTTAGAACACACTTTATAAACCAGAATGCAGCGATTAACACTTCCAGGTATAAAAAAGAAAACAGGAACCAAAAATCAATTTAGTGATTTCATTACGATTTTTTTGGTCATTATTTTTTTTGAACTAACTCGTTTAGCCTCATACCTTAAGCATGTCAGCGGCCTCGCGACGTCTCTGCGCGATGTGTTCAGACTCGTTAAGAAGGCTTTCCGCTTGGTCAGACTTGTATAGATGAGTGACCAACTCTGACTGAAGGTTGTCCTTCACGTAGTTCACGAGGAAGTGCATCACCGCCTTGGGTACAGAGTCCTGTATGGACTTCCTTACGATGTAGAAGTAAGACTTTATCAGTTTCTCTGTAATTATATAAACAGTGCGTTAATTCCACTAATGTAATAAAAACAGGATCGAATGCCATTAACGACACTGGCTTACATCAATGTGTATGCAAAGTCTGTTTTTAAACACTAAGGCTGACCGCCCATTAAGTAATATCGCCTGAGCAATAGTTCTTAAAGCTAGAATTTTTTTGCTTAAGCTACTGAACAGTTGAATAGGCCGTCGCCACTCGAGCGCCCAGCTTGTTGTTTGGGCGACGAACGAGCGATACAAAATTCGATTTTATTCGAAAAATCTGTCAACAGTCAATTGCTTACGGGTCTGTATAAATGCTTAAGCTACAGAATAGTCGCCTAGCAGCTTGACAGTCGCGTTAACCTCTATTTAATCGTTAAAGCTACAAGCTGCTCAAGCAATAGCCAATAGGCGGTCAACCTTAATTTCAATATTAAAAGAATAAATTTAAAATTTCAAAGCACAAACAACATTCAAAGGGTGCAAATGTTAATGATCGTGTTTAACAGGTAAGAAAGTAGTTATTCACTAAGGCAAATAATATTAATTTATATAAATATATTCAATCAGGAGTGGAACACCGACTATAAAGTTCTACATAACATAAAATGTAATCACATTTATTCAATATTTAATTGTAGAAAGTTTAGTTTGATTTTATGATAAAACATAAACTACGCGATAAATGTCTACTTCATTATATAGCCTTATAAACCTATAATGTTTGTGTCGTGTACAAAGATAACAGCGCATAAGCAAGTGTTCATGAATGTAAAAATTTCAATCGTAATTATTTTAACATGTAACTTTAAATGTTGGTAATCAGAACAATTTAATCATTTAACAATAAAATAAGTAATTAATAAATTAGGTGTGAGTGTATCAAGGTGTACACGTACAAGAAGTGCACGTAACCGTATTACAACACGAAAAATATTATAAAATACGGTACGTTAAAGTACAGTACGTCGGTACGTTTCATATTGTGTCATATAATATTCATAAATCGGTAATATTAATGTTGCAACGTAACTAACGTAACTACAGCCGTTTTTTTTATAATAAATTTCAATAATACAAAAAAGCAAAAAATTTACATAATAGTTAGATTTGGTAATATTTACATTTTTTTTATAGTATGGAAGTAGCAAACGAGCATGCAGCCCACCTGATGGTAAGTGGCCACTGCCGCCCATGGACATCTGAAATCAACCCTAGGTAAGATCAAAGTCTCACCTAAGGTTAGCCACAGATGCGTTGCTACCCCTGAGGACTAAGATGAAATGTCTCGAAAAAGTATGTCTCCCTTACCACACCCTTCAAACCAGACCACAACAGTGCAAAACACTTCTGTTATTGGGCAGAAATAGGTGTGGCGGTGGTGCCTCGGCAGTCGAACCACAAACAGTTCTACCACCTTTAATAATCTCCTAATCATTTACATACTTGTATATTGTGATAGTTTTAGAGTCCTAGTGCCTTGTATTGAATAAATGTGATTACAATAAATCCGAAGCGCGTCAAGCAAAGTAGCAATTATGATGAAAGGTGGTCGGAAACCTAACAGTGAGCAGATGAGTGAAGCATTAAACGCATATCGCCGCTATATTGGTCCTCACCAACTAAATCACCCATTTGATTCAATTGCATCATGCTGATGCCTTCTACAGTCTTTGTGTAACAATTTTGAGTTGCGGGCTCGCTCCGTCCACCTAGCATCATAAAACACTATTCAATCGTTATACCGTGAGATCGCTGAAATGTAAATGTATGGTTATGTTGTACGTTAATTTTGATTATGAATTGATTCACAGAGTTATTGACGTAATGTTCAATGGTGGTGTCATGTGTTATACATGTGTCATAGATACAGGTCATGTTTAGCTATGGTTTTTATTAGCTAAGCACAAGTTACTTCTTTTTACAACAAGGGACGACTTAGTGTAGTCCCCCGTACGTTGCTCCAATTCGTAGCGAATTAATTTTGACAGACTTCAAATAACACTCAATGGCATGAATACTTTTCCTACAATTTATAACAGAAAAACGACTTGTACAAAAAAAACATACCCTTTTCAAACACAGTTTTCATAAAAAAAATGATGTTTCGCTAGTGACACTTTGTCTTCAAATTGGTCAATTCATTACGTGAGACGATTTTGGCTATATATCGACACCCCACCCTCTCTTTCTTAAAAAAAATGATATCTGGCCGAGAACCGCCTTTGGTGAAATTTCATGAGCTTAGATCCGACCCCCATAACCCCCCTTAAACGTCTCACATAATTATGAATATCCTCCAAGAACATCTCAATTTAATTTAATGATATATAGAAATAACAAGCTTTTACTTGCGGATCCACCCTCTTCGGTAATATACCACGATAGAGAGCACCTTATATGTTAATCCATGTCGTATAGTTGATGCGATTAAGTATTTGTGCGTCAAATTTCACCGAAATCCGACTAGTAGTCTTTGCGTGAAAGAGCAGCAAACACAAATATATCCTCACATTGTTTCGCATTTATAATATCAAGTAACACAAGATAATACAATTTGAGCGTCAAATTTCAACAAAATCCGACCAGTTAGTAGTCTTTGCGTGAAAGAGACAAACACACATACATCCTCACAAGCTTTTTTTATTAATTATATCAAGTAAGATAAGATATAATCACCAATAACGTCGCAGTCGTGCTGCTCCCGGTCGGACAGTTTCCGCGAGGTGTGGCTCGGCACCTCGGGCAGAAGGTTCACCGGTTTCTGTGGAGTCAGAACTTTGCTCTCTGGACTGCCATTCACCTAATGGTACACAAACGTTGGTGATGCTCGAGTCATTCGTGAGGTGCCATTAATTACAATGTTTTAACTAAATTATCAACAATCATTTATATTAGAAATGATTAAATAATTAATCATCATTATCATGAAATTATTTCGAGCATACATTTGAAAATTGCCAAACTTAATGGCCGATTGGAAGTTTTTAAAGAACAGTCATTAAGTTTGGCGCAAATTACCTCTTAAATACTTAGTTCTGCAAGCAATTACTTAATTATTGTACAATAACATTACTGAAACATTTCTTCCCAAACGTCTCAGTACTATATGGAGTGTTTTATAGAAATTTGCAGCATATTAGAGCACATTCATTCAGTCGAGATACAAATATGAATAGAAGGATGTATGATGTCAATCCATATGATATGACTACACATCGTTCACATAAAGGTCTAAGTGACACGTTAATTCTGAATACATATCTCGAAAAGATAAGGTCAATATACACAGCCAGACACGTGATACAAATGACTTACTATATCTTCTAGCAACCTCACTTACTTGAGCCACTTTGACACTGTTACTTTATTTTTCATAATATAATATGATGAAAGTGGCTAACGAACATGCTGTCCACCTGTTAGTTATAACTTTATACTGAAGTTACTTACAAATGTTCTAAGAGACAAGGGTCCTATTTGAAGTCAATCACAGATGCGTTGCTACTTCCGAGGTCTAAGACGGTCTTCTCATATAAAATTGTGCCGGCACCCACACTCTTCTCATATAAAATT
>MOOZ01002892.1:1972136-1986478 GCA_002930495.1 Cecropterus lyciades
CATATTGGTATGTGCTTCTGAGATACTTCCTAAGAGTTGATGATGTGCTGGTTCGATCACATGAGACTAGAATGTTTCATATGCTCAATACAGATTATGTCCTTAGAGAATTTACCAGTAAGGAATCAAAGGTGCATGATTTAAATGTAAGTAGAGTAAAATAAGTAATTTTTATTTATTACCTGTCATTAAATATTTTATTAGCATTATATTTATTACAAGAATAGACAAAAATATTAGTGCTGTAATTTGTGCCCATGTGTGTTATTACATTGTTACATATCATTGTTTGCAATGGACCGAGTTATGTAAAAAAACTTATATATCTTTCACAATTAATTTTTTTTGTGTATCTAACCTAAATGTGGTACACTTTATAAAATTAAAAAGATGCTAGAACCATACACGGTTCAACTGTATACAACACTGCCACATTTCAGCCATATAATAACAGTGTTAAGCACTGTGCTGCTCTGGTTTCAAGGTTGTTGTAAAAGAAATACATTTATATGAAGCATTCCATCTTAATCCGTTGAGGTGGTACCAAGGCATCTGTGTACAACCTCATATTTCTACTAATCTCTCTGCCTGACATTGATTACGGATGTCCATGGCGGCAGTTGCCATTTATTATAAGGTTGTTATACTTGGTTGTTAGCTACTTTTGTGATATAAAAAAGGGTGGAGTGTTATCCTAAATTAGTAATCCTTTTATTTTATATTTTATTTCAGATTCCCTTCACACAGATGAAGGAAGCAGACGACGTCCTACCATTCATGCCTGTTAAGGAAAAGAAGATGGATAAGCTTATTATTAATCCCGTATGAAATTTGATAAATATGTGATCTCAATATTTGTAAGAAGGGCTAAATATAAGTTGCATTTTATTAGAGATGAATGTATTCCTAAGTGTGGTTTTAATTTAGACCCCATATTTAATAATCACAACTAGGCCAGCTGATAAAGGTCGTGATAGCCGAATGGTTGAAACTTGATCTCTCAGTCGAGGGTCCGAGGTTCGAATCCCAGGCACGCACCACAGATTTTTCTAAAATTATGTGCGTATTAGAAGTTAATTATCGCTGCTTTACGGTGAAGGAAAACATCGTGAGGAAACCTACACACCTAAGAGTTCTTTAAAAAAGTTCTCAAAGGTGTGTGAAGTCTACCAATTTGCACTTGGCCAGCGCGGTGGACTATGGCTTGAAACTCTTTCAACTTGAGAGAAGAGCCGTGCCCAGCAGTGGGATATTAATAAGTTGACGGTAAGGCCAGCTTAGTCTAAAGGTCTAGACCTAGCCCCTTACGTGCAACCCTCATTAGGCAACCATGGCAGTAGAAAGTTTAATTCAAAAAATGCTTCTAGGATTTGCAAGTTAAAATTATTGAAATACATAGATTAACAGAAAATCAATAAAGTTGTTTTTTTGTTTCTTTCAATATATTATATACACATGGTTTGAATCGTCGCTGCACAAGTGCGATGCTGGAAGTACGCATGCACAATTCGTATATCTTCGCTTCAATTTAATCTAAAACAAAGAATTAATGCAATGAAAATTGTCTACTCCAAGCATCCCTTTAAAAGAGCGTCCATTTTGTGTTTTAATTTTCGTGCAATTATTTTAAAATATAAGTTTATTAGTAATTAGTAAATTGACTTTTTGGTCGTCAAATTGAAAAAGTTTGAGACACACGTCACAGAATTCAAGGGGATTTCATAATTGAATTCCGTCCTAAAACTTTCTTCGGGCCGGCACTGTATAAACGTATTCCGTAACTGAGGTTTTTAGTAATGTTTTATATGGAGTTTCTATGGCACACGGCCGTTACCGTAGAAACTCAAAGGAAAGTTCGTATGTTACTGCTGATTATGTCTATTGGATGAAAAGTTATATTGCGCTTTGACAGTCATTCTGCTAGTGACGGACAACAACTTTTAGTAATTCGGCCTTATATTTTGCCTTACTAATTCGGTATCAAGTATCCTGATATTACTCGCGATACTTAATCACGTCTGTTACGTCGGTGGGTAATTAATAGAGATGCCACGAAGAGTAACTTTGTCAAATACCGAATATTCGAATATTCTTACTTTAATATTAAAAAATCGGCGCTGAATATTCCGCGAAATTGTCTTCTTGTCGGCCGCATATTAAATAAATTAGCGGAATAGGCCGGATAGAGGCCGATTATTTGGGGTCTCTAGTAATAATTGAAAGGGATCTTAAAAAATGGGTTCCGAAAGTGATATTATTATCAAGATACATATTGCATGAGATTTTTAAATCCCTTGTCCGTTTATTTTATCTGATACCTACCTATTAGATAAATTAAACTTACCAATCTTAATTACCCAAACGGGTGACGCAAAGAAAAGTACATAGGGTTCTTTATTTTATTATAGATAAGTTTAATCAAATTAATCAGCAATATTATTTAAAACGAACCACAATTACATAAGTGACTCATTATATTAAGCGATGTATCCTCATTAAAGTTTGTTTGTATTTTTATTTTTAAAATGTTTGTTCATTATTTCCGCGTAATTGTAGTTTTAATTGGTAAGTAACTAAGTGTTTATTGAATGTGTAGTGTACTTAATAAAGAGTTCGTGTTTATTGTTTTGGTGATTCGAGGAGGGCAATGCAGTCGATTGACATCTATTGGCTGCGCCAATTCTATCTGTTACCAGTGACCACAAAACTTATCTTACAACTGGATAACACTGGAGAATATTCCACTATGACATTACAATATGGATTATTGGAGAAATGCATGTGCTGCTTCTTCTTCTTTCTTCGGAATCTGTTCAACCTCTTCCAAGGTCCGTTGACAATGGTGGAGTCAGCAGGCTGGTCAAAAGAATCAATTTCTCGTCAAAATCGGAAATCCTGTACTTGCCCAGCCGTGACTTCAAGTGACTGGCAAAAGATCAGAAATAACCATCTGACTTGACGTGCTACATTTTCATGTAGTCACCAACACCGCGGTCGACAATGAAATGTGACTCAAATTTAATAGTGATCACCTACGCAATTACATCTATAAGTACCTAAATAGGGCAAATTTTACTCGAAGTCGGTTCCAGATTCGTCGGATTGCTATTTGCCTCAGCTGACTATAATTGGAACGTTTCTTGTAAACGTGCGGTCCATAACATACAGCGACAGCTTTATAACATAGAAACATAGAATAATACGTAAATCTTACGCCAAAACATCAGGCACCATTTTAATAAACGGGGTTAGTTAGAATACATGTGAGCATGTCCTTTGCTCTTTCTGTTATGACCCCAATTTTATTGCTTTAAGAAAAAACGGCTGTGATTACGATTTGGATCTGTCTGGACGTAGCGTAGAAAACTGGAGAAAGGGATTTTAGACTTTGTTTTCCTAGAGCTAGTAGTTCTTTTCTAGTTATTTACAACTACAGAGTACTTACGAGCAATAGTAGGTATTATAGCAAGAGCAATATATATTATTGATGCAGTGATAGTGATTTTCTATTAGGTCTTTATGTCTAAGGTTCAAATTTCAGGTAGGTCCACTCCCATAGTTTGATGTTATGTGTACCTTAGATTTTAATTTCAATTTGCTATAACGGGATAGTGAAACATCGTAAGGAACGAGCCTGTAAAATCTATCAACCCGTATTTGACTATTGAGGTTGAATATGGTGTAAATCGTTCTCACTCTGAGGCTAGACCCATGCTCAGTTGTGGAAAGTAATACGTTGACGACGACTTTAATGTATGATTTTGTATATATGTACGTTTTACTCTCGGTAGGATGTTTGCATTGTGTGTCGGCGCAAATCAACACAATTGAAATAAAATTGGAAAATCTCCTGAAGATGCAGCAAGGCATCGGATGGCCACATTCGCTCAATGTGACTGAAGGAAATGAAGCACTTCTTCGTTTGAGTAGCTCTTTAGTGAACCAGCAGTCGTGTGATGTGACAACACCTACAGGATTAACATTTAATGTCCAGTCCCCTCCCTCTAATAGGTAAGATTGGTAAAAACTTACATAATGATGAATATTTAATGTTTGGTACACCCGCACTTGTAAATTAACCCGGTGCAGTTTTTCTGGGTCCCATAATAGTGTGATTTACCTACACAGACGATACTACGACAGAGACATATCTATGAAACTATAGAATTCCATTGGTACACACCCGGAACAAAATTGCACGCGGATACAAACCTATGTAATAAGAAAGTGGTCCATACGAAATAAGAATAGAAAAACAGTTATTAACAAGGTCACATTTTCGATATATATCTGTTGAGGTTGTAAGCTCATCACACTATAACAATTCAAAATTTGAACATTTTTTTAGCTAGTAAAGATGTCGTTTATGCTTATTATGCTGTATACACTAGGATTCCCTGTGTCGAGGGAGCCATGGACATACAAAGACATATATTACTTTGAACCTAGAATACGTAGATCTAGAACGGAGCATTAATAATTTAAGAGTAGGTTTCCTGGACGACCTGGACGTGAATCGAAAACAGAACCTTTTTTTACGTAAAACCTGTATGATGACCGCGCTATTACCCTACATAAACAGTTAAAGCATTTAGTTTCATGCATAGAAGTAACCGCTAAAACATGACCTGTCTCTTCTTTATTTGGAGAAAGCGACTATTTTGGGCTCCGCTCGTTAGAAAATGGAGATGCATTTTATATGTTTTTGGCGGTATGTGACCATACCTTCCGTGCACGATAACTGAACGGTTTGAGCACCCAGTCTATTTTATTACAGGCCCGAGATATCGTAGTATTTTATTATTCCCAACAGGCAAGCACCGGTTAGATACAAAAAGATGGATTAGATATTTTTTGGAAAATAAAGAATATTTCATAGTAGGTAGGTATTATCATCTATCAGTTACTGTTTAGGTTTGAGAGCTGGAGCGACACATGTGGAGTGAGGGTTCATAATGTGAGTAAAGCGGATGAGGGAAGATGGCGGCTCACAGCTACAAGGGGTGACGATTCAATAATGGGATGGACAGAAGTGTACGTCCGAGGTAATATTACATGACCTTTCTTTCGTTGAAAAAAATTTGTAATGATATTGTCATTATGTACGTCAGCAAATCGTTTAATTGTACCAACCAATTTTCTATGTCATTATAATAATAAATACCTACTCATTTGTGATCCGGCTAGTCCTGCAACTATGTAATTAATCAGAACAATTAATCAACAGTAATCAGAGTAATATCCATTTACAACATATGCTACCAATTAAAAGATAATATAAAATATAAAATCTTTATCTTACATGATATGTTTATCTTAAAAAATAAGTGTTACGTGTTAGTAACGAAATAAAATAAGGATATAAGTATCAGGGTAATCCACTGGGGTAGTTCTGTTTACTAGGTGCGGCATCCATATCTGGTTTATAACAACAGTGATAGTAATAAGTAACTTATTAATAACTGTTATTACCAATGGATAAACCACGGTTATGAGCAGGTATGACATTTGAGAACGGTATTAGATAAGTATATATGTCTACTTTAGTGAGCGTTTGACATCAGTTTCATTGCAACAACACTTTTTTAAGCAAGCTATTCTGTCGTTGAATTATGCCTAAGTACCTATAGTTCAAAGACAGAATATAAAATCAGGACTGTTAATAAAATACTTAATAAACATGATCTTTCCGTTTTAGTGTTACCGAAGTACTGAGAGTTGGGAAAACCATTGACAGAGCTAACAACATTGACGCAATATACCTTCTCTACTTCCGTATCATAAAATATAAGCTTTTGCAACTTAGTTAATTTGTCACGAATTTATGATGAAAGTATAGTTACTTGTTTACCGGGATAATAATTATTTAGAATTTACAAAACATTATTTAGCATGTTTATTGTTTTAGAAAAAGTAACTTCATATACGGCATCTCCAATATCTCTGCAGGATGGTGCAACTAATGCGACAGTAGATCTTACGACGCTACAAAATTCCTATTGTTTAGTTGCGAAACCATTTTCCGAAAGTTCCTTAGTTCCCGGTCATTGTAGCGTGATTTTGGATAGAGCAACGAGAGCTGTGCAAGGGAACTGGAATGTTCTTTTGGGGTTGCCCGGTCAAGTATCTGAGTTGCCAGTATCAAGGCAGATTGCTGTTGAAAGTAAGTATTGTATTCTTTTAATTAGCTTCTGGTAACATCTCAGCGTTACTTTATATTGTATTTATGTATATGAGGTAGTTCTAATATATAATATATATCAATTTATAGCGGAACGCTTGGATGTTGGTTACGTGCATGATACTAGTGCATATAAACTGCATCTGTACTGCAATATCTTGCACACATCCAAAAATATCACATTCTGCCGTTTCCAGAAGACATCTGAATCTTTTGGCTTCAATATCGTTGATGGGCTGAGCGATGGAAGTCATAGGTATGATCATTTTTAACTTGAAGCTACAAACGAAGGGTTTTCGTGTTGGTGGCGTATCTTTAAAGATGGAGCGGGAACGTGGAGCTTTGACTGTGAAAAATTTAATGGAAATATGAAAGGTAGAAGCAGTATACACCAATCGGAGAGATAACGCTGCCACACCTAGATCTGAGGCAGTTTTGCGTTACTGTGCATGTCGGCTCACATATGTATATGAGGCAAAAATAGAGAACACATCCTATCCGGCCAACTATTTGTAATAGGTGCAACTATTGTGTTCCATATTTGTCCTCAGGAGTTGGATCGTGTACGTCCCTAACTAGGGTCATGTAAGTAAATACATAAGTTGGACTTCATCATGTACGTACAATCTTGTATATTATATTATTATAAATCACGACACGTTGCATAAAAATTAATGGTATATTAAATTATTATTATTAAAAAAATAATTCATCTTTATTTCTCCAACAGAATTAAATTTTCCTAAGTATTAATATCAATGATCTAAATCGTCAATATTATGTATGAGAATATTCGTAAACTTATGAATAATCAATTTTGGTATTCTAAGTAGGCAAACATATCAAGAATTTAAATAGATCTATCCAATACTGACTTATTTTTAGCTATTACGGCGAGGGATTTTCTCAGAGACAATGCGGAATGACAATAGAGAATCCCACTGCCCAAGACTATGGCACCTGGCGTTGCTCTCTCGGCTTGCAAATGTGGGTTGGCACTAGAATTGAACAGCAAAACCCCATGCAGGCTTTGATTAGTGTGGCACCGAATACCAAAAGTAAGATGTAAATAATAAAATCCATATCACTAATCATATTTTTATTCGTGATATACATAAGATGACTAATATCTACTACCCGACGACTTCTACTACTACTAGTGATATACCCATCACAGAACAGAAAATTAATCTATCATCCTCTATCTTTCAATGGTCGAACTCTTACACAAAAATATTAATACTGTGCTCCTGACGGTTCCCGTTTTATTTTCATTTAATCGAAAATTGCTGATTATTATTTAACATTTTAAATTAATTATCATTATTTAATATTTAAAATAAAATTTAATGTTTTGAAACATCTGTACCTAATATTTTTTTTTTCACATGATTTCATATAGTCCCCGGTTTCCTCTCTATGTTGTGTGATTATTCGGAAAAGTTTTAAGACGGTTTCTCAGGGCATCTGAACTAGTGTTTAATTAATGTAATTACTATAGTTAAATTCCGGGTCGTTTACTCTAAATGACTTTTCCTGGTTTAGCTCGAAATGGTAATGTACTTGGCACTAGCTGCTATACAATGGCTAAAGCAGCTTATAGGTCATTAGGTTTCTAGACTAATTTGCCGCATAATGTAACTTTAGATGGTGCCTAAGATTTTTCTAATATACAATGAATATTAAATCAGTTATTACATACGATATGCGATTTATTAAAACTTATTATTTTAGTTTATTAAGTTTTATTTTATACCTATATTTGCATATACATTGAATGATTGAATTATTTGTGTTTTAAAATAAGATAGATATTATAACATTTATTACATAGGTCTTTTAGCACTCGAATGGTTTGGTATATGTGCTTAAGTAGGTATTAGTATCTTTAAATCCATTTTAATCATGTAAAAAAATATATATATTTGTTTCGATTTTATATCTATGTATGCGTAAATTTAAATGTGAGGTGTAATGCTATTTTTTTAAACTAAGCTCTCCTTAATAGGTATCGATTTTCAAAAAAATGAAACTGAGAAAAGGAAGATATTTGTACAAGAAAACATGTCTTTTACGATAATGTGTAGAGCGCAAGTGTCTCTACAGTACTGCTGGTTTCAACACCCCAATGGATCTCAGTTTACTCCCTTGAAGTTGGAGAACGAACAACAACCATTTTGGTATGTAATATATATCCTTCCTTAGACCGTCTCTTGACCCTGGAGCTTTCAAAGGGGCAAAAATAATTATACTAGTTTCGCAATCGCGTTTATATAAGTAATACAAAAGATATTTGAAACATAGGAAGTATTACATTCTGGATTTATGTATTTTATAATTTAACTTTACGTTACATATGAAAGCCAACTTAAAAGAGGCTGTTGAACTTAATACTTAGCAATGCATTTATGGCTTGCATTAGGCAGGCTTTTAATCCTATCTGGGGTTGGTTAAATATGTCCAATGTCTATATGCGGCAGTTGCCACTTATCGGCAGATGGACATGCTCATTGCTACTTCTATAATATATAAAACAAAACTTACTTTATATCCAATAAATTGGCAAAGCAGAATTTCCTAGGTATTCCGGCGAGAGCTTACAGACAGGAGATTGTGGGATTACTTTCAAACATGTTACAAACAATGATACCGGTGAATGGATTTGTCATATGGGTCCTCGAGACCAATTGGGGCTAGAAGTGACAGACAGAGTCGAAGTGCGCGTTACAGGCCCACTAGCTGCCCACGATAAAGAAATTGAAGTGACAATTGGCGGTGAAGCTACCTTGTACTGTCATACCG
The DNA here is from genome assembly GCA_002930495.1 of Cecropterus lyciades. Taxonomy (NCBI): domain Eukaryota; kingdom Metazoa; phylum Arthropoda; class Insecta; order Lepidoptera; family Hesperiidae; genus Cecropterus; species Cecropterus lyciades. Next base: position 1,981,120 of record MOOZ01002892.1, read on the forward strand.
CTAATGGAAAACGACCATTGGACTATTGTCGTTTCTTATCACCAAATAGAGTTGGCATCAATATTAACAGCCGTATTACAGAGGCCAAGTAAGTAAGCCATTTCCTTTACGATCAAAGAGCATACACGCGGATGTCACGCAAGAACCCTAGAAATTTTAACAAGAATTTTGAGTAAGTCTTTGAAAATGCACCTCCTTTTCTTGTAGTTTCTTAAAGTCTATCAGTATGTTCATAAGTTCCGTAAATAGATTCACACGAATCGAAAAATTTTCCCGTAGAGGCAGATATCTACTAATAAATTAAGAAAAAGACTGTTCGTCACTAGTAACAACTATTTCTGTTGCTATATTAATTACTGCAGTGCCCAGCAGTGAGACAATAATGACTTGACGACATATGCATTACTATATTCCTACTTGCAGTGCGATAATGGATCGCTTCTATTTTACACCAGCCCGAAACTTAGATTATGGTGATTGTTCACTGAACATAAAGGGAGTTTTACCAGAAGATGTCGGCGAATGGTCCTGCGCGGCTGTTATTAATACTGAATCTGTGGAATCGAGAGATACAATGGTTGTCTTTGTTAGTCAACATGGTAAGTTTAATTTCTAAATTGATTTAAGTAGGTTTTTTGCTTATCGGGCGGATTTACGCCCACGCGCATGTCCCCATATAAGTTGACCTCCTTCATTTTTTATTCTAATTTTTTTTTGTGATAAGTCCATCACACTTATGTTTTATTTTATTTTTTACAAGCTGAGCCCCGATTTACCCGCGCTTAAAAAATGTAACTTGACATAGTTATACATATAACGGTGGCTGCGTGCGCGTAGAGCGCGCGTGGTTTCTTAGGTTTTAATTTTTTGTGCGGAACCCTAATTACATTTTTAAAAATACAAGTAGTCTAAGTTACGCCTTATGACATTAGCTACCCAACAGTGAAATTCCCGTCAAAATCGGTCCAGCGGTCCTGATGCATTTAGCACCAAAAACTCACTGTATTACGTGGGCAGTATTCCTGTCTGTAAGTGGTCTAACTGCCGTCCATAGACATTTGTAAACTACTCCATGTAGAATAGGTTCAAATATGCATTGTCACCTCTGAGGTCTTAGATATAAGCCACATAAATATATAAGTTAGCCAGCATAAACAACCTTCCACCGAAATACAGAACTGTTTCACGCTTGAATTAAGTGTTGCTGTGGTACCTACCCGGTCGAACCATACTGGTTGTATCACCTTTAAATTAATGTAATAATTTCATTATTTCAGTACCTCAACTTCGTGCTGGAATAATAGGCATGTCTGTGGGTCTAGTAGTATTAGGGTCTATTCTGGTGGCCTTCTTGTGGTACAAGTATAGACCACAAATGCCTTGTCGTCCAAACTGCGAGGCTCCCAGCTGCAACACAGGTGCAAACCCACGTGTGACCTTCCGAAACCGTAACACTGGATCATTGAGCTCTGATAACAGTGATGAACCTCAAGTTCAGATAGGACAAAGTCAAGATCTATATGCAGTTAACGACCGTTGAAAATTCCGTGGATCCAAAAAAAATTTGTCCCGTTGGAATAAAGAATACCTTCTGAAAAACATTCTACGAAAATTGCCTGTGTTTTCCTTTTTTATGCTATTGATCAATTTTTAATATACCTTGCTAGGTTATAATGTAAATAACTCATATTTACATATAAATATAGTATAAGAAATTGTAACCTACCTTAAGTACCTCAAGTAAGACATTATTTACGGTTTAATAAAATAAAACATCTCTGCAGAAAATTTTAAATTATGCGACGATATTTATCCGGCCAAAGGATAACAAAACGCCCTTGGAGATGAACGCCTACAAATTTGTCTCAACACTAAGTAACATCAACATAAAAATAGGCCAAGACAATGCAGTTAACAACATTACCTCTTGTTTTGTTTGTCATGTTGTTTCGTTTTTGTTTTGTGTGGTAGCCATTCCTTTAGCTTTGTAGTTAGGTTAAGGTCCACCTAAACTACAGGGGTTCGTATACAAATAAAAAGGCAATTCCAAAAGAAACTGCTACTTTTAATTTTTAATTTTTCAACGATTTCTTTTCTTGTTTTGTAGCTATTAGCTTACCTTAGTTTTGTCCATATTTTTATATGGAGGAATGCGAGCTAACTATCGCGACCTGTGTAACGAATAAATACATATCTGGAACAGAAATCTAAAGTCATCCTTTACATGTTCTTCTGACCTGGGCCCGAACCCAGAACAGAATACCGCGTGTCAGATATGTATGGTAACTGTTTCGCATGGACGCGAACTAAACTTTATATGCATCGAAATGTAAAACGAATAGTACACATTTTCGAATAATTTATACCTATCTATAACCAAAGCCACAGAAGCGTTGCCACTCTGAGAACCAAAATTATCGCTGCATATTATGGAAGGAGACCTACAAACAAGAGAACTGCTTATTTTGCTATGTCAAAACGAGATAACTGCTTCCTGTTAGTAATAGATAGGTAAGTCGGTGGGACGTCCCCAGTCGAACCATATTGTTTTCTTCGTTCGCCTTTCTTCACCTATACCTTCTGCAACCGAAGAATCGGGAATACAGAAAACAGAAGATAACTTTATATCAAATACCTAGTCCCTGATCACCGCCGGCTTGTTCGGACCTCTACCTCAGGATCAAGTAAGTGCGATTCACAATGCATGATTTATCATGCCTATATCACGTCCATAAAACTAGAAAAAAAATCTTTCTACTGCCGCAATAACAATATAACTGTAACAACGGTCCATGGACAACCAGTTTCTGTCCTCTGTTCAATTTTTTTTTTATAGTATGGAAATAGCAAACGAGCATGTAGCCCACCTGATGGTAAGTGGCTACTGCCGCCCATGGACATCTGTAATAAACCCTAGGTAAGATCAAAGACTCACCTAAGGTTAGCCACAAGTGCGTTGCTGCCCCTGAGGACTAAGATGGAATGCCTCGAAAAAGTATGTCTCCCTTACCACACCCTTCAGACCAGAACACAGCAGTGCATAACACTGCTGTTATTAGGCAGAAATAGGAGTGGCGGTGGTGCTCTCGGAGTCGAACCACAAAGAGTTCTACCACCTACAAACACAACCACAAGTACACTTTTATATGAACAGGATCGGTATAAAAATACACCTTACATTTCAAAAAATAAAGTTATCCTATTATAATAGTTTGTGTTAACCTCAGAATAATAACTATCTTTCGAATGAACTTTAATTAAACACGATCTGTTAATTACCTATTACATTTAACATTTCTAAGAATCATTTATTCCAGTCAAGAAATTATCTTTTTAATCTTGATTGATTCATTAACTTCTTGTTAAAAATGTAAACATGTGTATAAGTAGTAGTACCTATTTCCATATATAGGCGTTTTTAGTAATAAAAACATTTATTTGTATTTCGCTTCGTTGTAAAACGTAAATCGCATGGTTTGTGGATAACCATTATTAACTTTTTAAATCCAGATGAAAAACTCATAATAATCATAATCATCGTTATCATCAACATCAATATCAACATCAACATTATCATAACCATAATAATAATCATAAGTTTGTATGAAAGTCCGCCAATTTTGATACAATCTCAATGTATCTTACTATTTCAATCAATATCTAAGAGGATGAATTAAGGGTTGCAAGTTTGTTTGGAAGTCTGCCAATTACAATCTAAGCAGAATAAAACTTAGTATTTTTGTTTTAGTGAAATGGAAAATCTTTATCAACTTTATTGGTTAAAAAGGTTGAATATGAATGCCTGTGTGAAAGTCCGCCAATTTTAATGCGAGCTCAATAAAACTTAGTATTAAGCGTAGTGGTTTGATATAATGGAACATCTATTTCGCCGTTTTTGCAAAACCTACCCCTAAAATAATGTAATAGGGGTGGAACTTTTGTTTTGATATCGTTTATGTTGAAATTTCGTTGCAAAGCAGAATCAAGTATAATATTTGTTTTTCTGGTTTGATATAATGGAAGATTTACTTTAATGTCTTAAGAAAATTAACCCTTAAAGGAGTGATTTAGGGGGTTGCAAGTTCGTTTGGCAGTTCGTGATTTTGATGCAAGCTACATGAAACTTAGTATTTGCCTTTGTGGTTTTGTATAATGGAAAATCTATTTCACCATTTGTTGTAAACCACCATCTAAGATACTGTAAAATAAAAATGTAAAAATAAGGAATTTATTAAAATAAACTTTAAAAATACGGCGATGCTGAAGATTCTCCGAATTTGTTATAAGTCTGTTTTTGGTCAAATATGTATAATGAAATGTCTATTCAACGTTTTTCTGGACAACTAACCGTTACAAGATTAAATAATAAATAATAGAGGTTTGTTTTTAAAATTAGACATTTTAAAAATTCCTAATGTAGAATCAGATATGTCGTCAACACATTATTGCTCCACTGTTGGGCACGGGTCTTTTCTCAGAAAGAGATAGTATTAGACGTGCGAAATGGTAGACTTTACGTATATTTGAGAACGATTCCTTCCCCGTAAAGAAGTGATAATCAATTTCTAATATGCAAATCATCCTAGAAAAACTAGTGGTACGTTTCTAAGATACGAAATTCAAACCTTCTAATTGAGAGTTTCAATCTTTATGTTATCACATTATCAATATTTCGTATGGGCGAGACAAAGACTAAGAAATGAGAGAGATTTTAAGGAACTTGAACGAGTTAAAATTCCTTATTAGATTTAGCATTCAAGGGTCTAGGTTGCAGATAGAATCTGTGGAGCAGTCACCGTGTTTTTAAAGGCGTCGAGAACGCACGCGTGTTGTTCCTATGCTTGGGTCTAAAAGAATTCACAAGAATTCACACAAAATAAATCACACAGGAACTCCCGCTCCATCTCGGAGGGACCTCAAAAAGGGGCCAACGCCAGACAGGCAGCGGTAGAATGTAAAAGAGTGCCCGTGGTATCGCCAATTAGCATACAGAGAAACGTCCGGGAGACCGGGATAACTCTCGGTCACTCCCGTGACAAAAGGGTACCCACCCATATACCAAGGAGTTGAAATTCTGTATTGAAATTCGACAGTTTTGAAGAAGCGTTTTAAATTTTAGATTTTTTTGGTTAGAAATAGGTATATATATATATGTATTCCTGGATGGATGAAGTACTGCTAGTATAATATAAAATTTTCTATTACGTATCTATTAGACAATAAATAAACGTTGATTTATTATTATATCTTAAATATGATATTTCGTTAGACTATAGATAATAATAGGATAACTACTAAAATTTGGCAAGATATGAAGGCAAGATATGGATTGTTTTCGTGTTATTTTACCTATCATGTA
>MOOZ01002892.1:1986812-2002079 GCA_002930495.1 Cecropterus lyciades
GTACTGCTAGTATAATATAAAATTTTCTATTACGTATCTATTAGACAATAAATAAACGTTGATTTATTATTATATTTTAAATATGATATTTCGTTACTACTAAAATTTGGCAAGATATGGATTGTTTTCGTGTTGTTTTACCTATCATATATACTTTACAACCTCCTTGACTTATAAGCCTTACGATGTTTTCTTGGTAGTTAAAATAAGTGACAATTTTTACCCGACTGCGTCAGAAGGAGGGTAATGTTTTTCGAGTGTATGTATGTAAGTATGTATGTATGTTTGTATGTATGTCCATTTCTTTGAGACGCGCTACAGCCCAAACGGCTTGACGGACTGTCCCAAATGACATATCATTACAATCGTCTCAGTTTGGAAAGTGACATAGGCTATATAATTTTTAAAAATGGCGCTTATAAATAGGGGTAAATGAGGGGGAGTGACAACTTTTTATTATAATGACAATAAGGATATCAAATGAAAGCTAATAAATAGACCATTCTAAAAATATGTATATTATAATATTTTTACTTGACTATTTTGATGAAAACTCGTATTTTTTAAAATATTTTAAACAATTTTACTAGTAATAATAATATGCTTGTTATTACAAAAGAGACGTATATGTTCGACCTGAATTACCGGAGCGGAGGTTTAAATTTTCACCTGATTGCTTTAATATATTTTTGTTTAATTTATGTAATAATGACACTTTTNTGGTACGTTGTTTACCTACATAGTTATGGATAAATATCTGTATTAATTCTGGTAAGTCTACGCCTAAATAAATTAAAAAAATAAATTATTTCTATAATAAAAATCACTTACACACTGGTAAGTGTGTAAAACAGCCCTGCGCGAGATCTCTATCCCGCGTTAGCTAAAGCTGAGCCGCTTCCCATTGCCCCTTTGCATTTTTACTCATTTGTTGTATGTTTTTTTGTGTCTAAGGCAATAAATGATTTTATTATTATTATTATTTGGTTATATGTAGTTACAGGATAGGTTATAGGGTAAGATTTATAGGAAATGGAGTTGGTAAATCAAACAATAACTTATAAAAACGCTTTAATACTCTACTTAAACATAATTACCACGTAAAAACCATAATTATTATATCCTCGTAAAGTTGTTACGATATGCAAATACGTATAATAAGTAGGTACCTTTGTATAATTAGTTAATATTTCCAATTAGTCGATCAAATCATTTATATGGTAGCTGTATAATCAAATCTGCATATTTTGTATGACTGCATGATTATTATTTATGATATGATATGATTATACCTAGATTTTATAAGTACAATTTTAGTAACCTGGATATTAAAATTGCTTATATCTGCTTAATGTGTCTACTTGTTATAATTGTTGACGTTTATTAAATTAAAGATAAGGAAATATCTACAGCAAAAACATTTTAAGTGCAAGATATGTAGAGATGGATATCTATTTACGGTCTATCAAAATAATGAAATATTAAAATAATTGTTTAAACTATGCATATTATACTTAAACATTATAAAAATATCAGTCTGTCTTTAGAAGTAAATTTTGGAAGCCACTGACCTTAAATAGATGAAATTTCCCCGCATAAATAGTGTTAACGTAAGCTATTATTTTACCTTCTCAAGGTTTCTATTGTTGTCAAACGCAGCGTGACTTCGATTTATAAATGGAGAACAGATCAATGATCAGATGGGTACCTACCGCTCCAGTTGATATCAATCAACCGTACTACAGTACCGTAATACTTTATAAAAATATCAGTCTATGAGCGATGATATCCTTTTATAATTTGATTGATTGTAACCTTGGAGAAAAATTTGTTAATGGCTTTGATGCAAGCTCGCACGATTTGCTTCACGACCGGCGGAGCGAGATCGTCCATTAATTGCTTCCAGTTTTGGTTCGCGAATTGCAATGTGGTTTCCGCTGTAAACATAACAATGTGTAAAAAATATAAGTTTTATAGTATTATTATTATTTACAAAGTAGAACATGTTTTAAAAGTAATTGTAACATCAATAAAATATACGAGGAAACTGTATTCAAGTGTTTACTTAGTACCTACCGAACACTTTTTTGTAGAGGTCGTAATTCCACTGGTGTGACACATCATCGCAGATACCTATTTCTACCTTATATCAGCAGTATATTTTATAGCTGTAGTGTTCCTGCTTAAAGTTTTATTTTGATTGGACCATTAATTTAAAATGTACTTGAAATTAATTTACATAAGTGCATGCATTCATTTTATTTAAAAAATGTGAGGAGGTAAATTATTGCTTCCTCCTGATCTTTAAAATCGCAAACTAGTATACAAATATATCATACAAAGTATATGTATTGTCAGTAATTACATGTCGTTGGTTTGTTAATGACGAGTTATGAGCACAATAGTCGTGATATTCGCTTGCAAAACACGTAATTAATCAGACTTCGATTGTTCCTCTTTACAGAATACACAATGACGCAATTCCACCTAGGGATGACTTATAAGGTAGCTAAATAAAACCATTTCCTCTTTACTAAGGCCATGGGTAAGTCAGTGGCTTGTTCTCAGTAGATATTTTAGAAACTCATATTAAGCTTTTAGGGATCTTTATAAGCCTGACCTTAATAAATGTCGTGAATAGACTCTACCTATGTGTATTGCCGCAATGCTGTGTTTGAAATCGAAGTATTTAGTCCTTAAGATTTGTTTACAAAGGTTCAAAAAGCGGAATGATCATTTCAGCCGAAAACAGCAATTTTGTTTGCTAACTACTTATTTTTATCACTTAAAAAATCCTCGAGATCAGTCAGACGTTTCAAATAAAAACCTATCCTAGTACATAGATATGCACTGAACAGTTGCACACAAGATCATTGCGTCTCTAGGTACATATTGTATCGTGTTGATAGGTAATTAGGACATCGTCCCTGTAGTTCCGGGATCAGAATAGGGCTACAGTATCCCCCGTCTGTCATAAGAGGCGACTAAAAGGGGTTGCGGACTAAAAGGGGACTTCCGGGGTTGCGGGCGACAAGAGTGGGAACTCGAACCGTCCAGCTAGACGACCCCGGCAAGGACGGTATGTGTGGTCGCATATCGTCGTGAAGACTAGGCGGAGCCCGATGGGGCAACGCGCTCAGAGGACTCCAGTTGCGTTTCTTTGGATATCCCGGAGTCCTCTTCGCAGCACCGAGGGCGGCCCACATAACCTGGCGTCGCTCCCACGGCGTCAGGTACCTTTTAAAGATTTTCCCCTCGAGAATAAAAAAGGGAAGGAGAACAAATAACTTACCCAAGGCGTTCCGACTTCGTCCTCAGGGATAGCAAAGCATCTGTGGTTAATTTGAAGAAAAGAAACTTACCTGGGGTTCATTACAGATGTCCATGGGAGGTACGGGCCATTAACCATCGGGTGGACTGCAAGTGTTACGTTTATGTAATAAAAAAGGCAGATAATATTGTAAGTGAAATGGGGCCTTACCCAGCTGTTTGTTGCCGTTGAACAAGTTCTTCAAGTCGAATCTGGTAGATTCAATGTCATACTTGTAATTGGGTGAGCCTAACTTCAAGTGTTCGCCTTTACTGTCATTGAAGTGTAGGAGTATGCTGTTCATTTCCACTTCGATGTTTCCTTTACAAACATGGAATTCAATTAATAACAAGAGCAAGGTAGTTCAAGAAAATGTAAATTCAAGTACTTAATTTCAGCAATAGGATTCATGCCTCCCAAAAAGACAGCTGTAAAAAAAAATTGTAAGACATTTTTTTCTTTATGTAATAAGTATTACAATTAAGTGAACCACGTTGTGATTTTTAATAACAGAATAAGGTTGAAAATAGTATTTTACCACGAATTAAACTTACGAGCAATAATCAGGGCATCTCCATTTCCTTGAATAGGCAGGATAAGGATCTTGCCGTCGGCCTCGTATTGGGCAGTCAGGCTCAAGTTTGCCTTGAAAGCCAGCTTGAAACTCTCTTTCTCGCCGAAAATGACTCTGCCAAAAATAAAAAAAAATTGAGATATCTTTATATAATAAAAAAAATGTTTTTGAACTCCATGGATACAATAATCTTTATAAAAACCAGTAGTAATTACCTGGGGCAAATATATATATATTTTTATGATAGCATGGAAGTAGCAAACGAGCATGCAGCGCACCTGATCGTTAGTGGCTAATGCCGCCTATGGACATCTGTAAGCAACCCTTGGTAAGATCAAAGTCTCACCTAAGATTAGTCACAGATGTGTTGTTACCCCGTAGGACTAAGATGGAATGCCTTGGAAAAGTATGTCTCCCTTACCACACTCTTCCGACCCGAACACAGCAGATCATAACACTGCTGTTATGAGGCAGAAATAGGTAGGCGGTGGTGTTCTAAACGCTTTCGTAGATAAGTATAAATAATATAATATTATTTTTCCCATAAAAAAGTAATTCTACAATTACTATTATTGTATAAATGTATGGACATTAAAATTATATATTTAGGATACTATTATTTATGACTGACTAGCTAATAATTATCATGTTCTCGTGAAATCTTTGTAATTGTCATCTGAACATTACAATACTACCTATCTATAAATTTTTAACACTTATAGTACATAACATAGTTATACCATTGCTAAGTACGAGTTTCTTTTTTATCAGAATAACAAACTTGTAGATATCCACCACGCTGGTCAAGTGCAGATTGGTCATTTTAGCTTTTAAATAAGTTCTCAATAGAATTTTATGGTCACGACACAATGCTTTTTCCTATTGTTAAACCAAAAGATAATAAATTTGTTATTCGTAGATATTTCGTAAAGTCAGATATAAGGTGAAGCCCCCGGACTCCTAGAGTTTGACACTAAAAGTCTTATCATTATGCTATTACTTTTATAATATAATAAATAATCGTGTATACCTATATAGGTACTTGGTATTACTTACTTAAATTCTGTAAGTTCACTGTCACTGAGTCCATGCATGGATGCATTCGTAAATGTCAGTTTCAACCCATTTCCATCTATGACTATGTCATCTAAGTTCAAAGGATCTATCGATGGCACGTGCATTTTCTCAATACCTTTTGTAAATGGTCGAAGACTCTTTTCTATCTGTTTTCTAATGCACGTTTCGAAATCGGCTTCTTTAAAATTACATGGTTCGATGTATGGAGCTGCAAAAGAAATGTTTAAAGTTAAAAGTTTTATTCGTTAGTCAAATTATTTAGCATAATTTAAAGTTATTTTCTGCAAATAGAAGAAGATACCCATTGTCGAGGTATTTAAACAAATGAAAAAATGACTCCTCCACTCGTCATTCCAAAATATCTAATTGAAGCTCCTAGATTGTACTTTGTAAAAAAATATGTAGGATTATTATTGTGAATAGTCGTCACAAGCTATATGGACCTATTTGCTTCTTACAACGCGAAGAGTATTAAAAATATTCGACTCCCTATTTTTTATCCTATTATTTAAGGCATTTGATGCATTTTTATATACATATATAATTTTTATCTATGATTTCCATATATTGCTTAATCTTTGTGTTTAATCATGAGGATTAATTTAATCATTTTGCTTTTAGATAATATTCTTCAATATATATTTACTGCAAGACGTGATTAACTTTATTATCATATTGAGTGATCATTTTTATAACTATAAAAGTAATTGTAACGTACCTAATAATTATCAGTCGTTACTTACATGACCGTTCTATGTATCGTGTAATAATCATCACGACTACCATATTTATAGATTTGATCCAGACTTCAAAAAGTTTGATGGCGAAAATAAATGTTCCTACTTTTTCTGTTAAATTTCTCTATACCGATTATGAGTAGGATTGCCAGATATTTTACAAGGCAGAAAGAGCATAGTTTTACCGGGAAAGTACCACCTATTTATAACGTTAAACAGTCTCTGCGTTTTGGTGGAAGGATGTGGTTGCCGGCTATTTTCATATAAGATGACTTTCTTTTTCTTTAGAAGCAACGCAACGATGATTGAGATCAGCTAGAATCCCTGTTTTTACTGGAGTTGCTTGCAGATGTTCATGCGCGGCATTGATCACTTACCAGGTAGTTGAAATGCATATTTGCTATTACAATTTAATAAAATAAAAGCATGAATAATAAACCTATATTATTATTTATCTATACAAATAAATATAATTGACTGTGTTAGTAACAACAAAACGTCAATTATTAAAATTTTTAGTCGGTCTGTCTGTTTGTTCAGGCTAATCTTAGGGAACGCTTGTCCAATTTCGACGAGAACTTCACTGGCAGAACAGATGGCTGATGTTAAAAGGTGTTATTGAATAAAAAGGATAAGCCATTTCCACGAAAACATTAAAACTTAAGAGTACGCACATGCCCTACGCTGCCTCTCACGTCAGTAGTAGTAACTTTTGTAAAGTATTTTTTTTAATACGAGTTAAATCTTTATTTTTAGCATTTAATGAAGGTTAATGTCTAGACATCTAAAAATTCAATATGGTGCAAGTGACACTAATTTAAGAAATTTTATAAAATTTTATTCTTCTTAAAGTAAAACGATTATCTTCTTATTTCCGTACATTACGCATTGGATACATGGAAACTGCATAAGTATTGCACGTATAGCACATTCGGTACTGACGATGGAAAATTTACTCCTCATGAAAAATTAAGATATTATATTAAGGACAGACGGTAATCGTACTGTCCGGTCGAAACCCGCACAATATTCAGGGAATACTCATTATTCAGGGAAGGGGTTTTGGTCCACCTGTGTTTAATATTTTTAATCCACTTCTACCCACCACCACCACTAAAGCATCCAATAAGTTTTAAAAACTGCTATTCAATAATAACAATTTTATAACACGTGCCCTCCGAAGTACGGAGCAAGTTTTGCCAATATACGGTTATCCATTTAACTCCCAGTCGCACCGCACATTGTTTAATTATAAATCAGTTGACATTCATAGGCGCCTGCCATAGGTGCCGCATTGGTACATGCAAATAAAACCTTTATAAAGCTAGCCCGCCACATAAATATTTTTATAAATAATAACCGTAGTTTTTGGCGAAAATGTCATAGCAAGGGTCGCAAAAAATATTCGTATGAACCCTTTTGTAATTGTAATATTCATATAAGCAATATCGTCAACACGCGTGCCATCGACAATGCCATCTCTGCATAAATATTGGTTTGCGGTGGTCCTCTTTTGCATAGAAATGTTTATTTTTCATAACAGTTCAATTTGTTACATAATTATATCTATACTAATATTATAAAGCTGAAGAGTTTGTTTGTTTGTTTGAACGCGCTAATCTCAGGAACTACTGGTCCGATTTGATAAATTCTTTCAGTGTTAGATAGCCCATTTATCGAGGAAGACTATAGGCTATATATCATTACGCAAAGACCAACAGGAGCGGAGCACCAATGAAGAATGTTTCAAAAGCGGGAGTTTTTTTCTAATGAGAGCTTCCGCTGCATGCGCTGCGTTTTTGCTTTATATGGCAAAAAAACGTTTGCCGGGTTAGCTAGTGGTAAATAAAACTATATTGAATAATGGAATATTGTCCTACTTAAAGTATGGAAGTACAAACTCGTAATAACCAATATTGCCTTATTCGTTTCTATTGGAAATCGAGAAGTTTGTACCTTTTTTTGTTCTCGAGGGGGAAACCTTCAAAAGGTACCCGACGCAGTGGGAGCGGCGCCAGGTTATGTGGGATTTTTATCGCACTAAAACCCCCCCGGTGGCCGTCCTCGACGCTACAAAGAGGACTCCGAGATCTCCAAAGAAACGCAACCGAAGTCGTCTGAGCGCGTAGCCCCATTGGGCTCCACCCACGACACACATATCGTCGTCCTTCCCGGGGCCGCCTGGCTGGACGGTTCGAGCTCCCACTCTTGCCGCCTGCAACTCCGGAAGTCCCTTTTAGTCGCCTCTAACGACAGACAGGGGAAACCGTAGCCCTATTCTGATTCTGGAACTACAGGGATACGGCGCCATGGTGATTTACAGACGCCCGCGGCGACTCCTTCTCCGAGCGGGTTCAACGCGCTCTCTGGCGCGTTCGGCGTCTTCCTTCGCAGACATGACATCATTGCAGAAGGTGGTCATGCCGTCCCAGGCCTCTCTGCGTTGAATCATCGCCTCAACAGAAGTTTGTATCTACTTAGTGCTTATTTTTATTTTCTAATTGGCTAAAAAAATATTCGTTCTCGTAATAATAAATACAAGTAGGTATGGTAAATAAATGCTCAACATGTTGATTTACTTTGGTAGATAAAATATTTACTTAGGGTTTTACAAGAATTGAAATATTGATTTAGATGTGTTTATTGCAAACCAGCTTTTTTATAAATTACCTACTTACGTGAATGGTTAGATACTGGATTTGACAATCGATGACGCATATAATACGATAAAACAGCTATTGACCTATAGAGTCCTTGATCTTGTAATGAGAATATAAAACGATTACGAGTACATAAAACAACTTTTTACATCCCTATACTACACTTCCATTCTATTATAATACTTGAATATCCTACTTACCTGAATAAGCACACGACCCACCGCATTTTTTATACCTGCTTGGAAGTGGAAGGTAAATAAAATGCAATGGGTCGCGGAAGGAGGGTAATGTTTTTAATTATTTCGACCTTATATTTTTACTGGGTGTGCCGATTTAGATTCTTTTTATATTCGAAAGCTAGTGCATGTCATGTGATCCAGTTTAATCTGACGAGTAGCTCATCGAAAGCTGACGAGTAGTTTTGAGTTAACCTTTTAATTAACTTCGACTATATTGACGATGCTCTCATTATTACTTATCTATGTAAAATGAAATAAAAATATGTCTATATAATGGTTTGAAAGAATTTTGAGAAAATAAATTTGGATGAAAATAATAATTATAATTATAAGTATTTTCATTTATTGTTACTTATACGATTTTGATTATAAGAGTATTTCTCAATAGCTTTAATTATATATGTTTGACACGTAGGTTCGATGAAGGCAATCCAACCTTGACAACTCCATATAAAATTAAGTGCATCAAATCAGATATCATTTAATTAGTTTCGTACTTTTTAAAGGCATGGATTCGATTCCTTGATTTAGAAAATTTATAGGTATATAATATACATTTTGTTTATCCGTTTTATTTGAAGGAAATCCCTGTTTAATAGGGGGACATAAGTGATGATAGATGTTGAAGTTATTAGCCGTAGGTACCCATAAAATTAATTAAGAAAGAAAGATCCTTTCGTTATATTAAGTCAAATCTAAATACAATAAAAAAAAACTTTGCTACCCAGAAGCCAACACGTTTCAGAGGGCATCATCATTCCATTTTTGCACATCAGCCTAAAAGTATTTGGCCCTTTTACTTAAAAGAGAAAATCAGGGTGTTTTAATCATTTTGTTATACGGAATAAAAATTAGCTGGAGAAGTTTTTACTATATATTAAATAATTAATGTATAAAAATATAACAAAAAATAACGACTTATTAATATAATTTAATGTATAAAAATATAACAAAAAATAACGACTTTGTAGTGGACAAAGTAAAAAAATATTAATGTCGGCTTAGTTGGTACATAGTCCTGAAGTCGACGCTTAATATAATATACTTGGTTGGATCACGACGATGAAACCATGTCCAATATGAGCACCGACTTCAGAACTATGCTATAAATCAGTATTTATTAAATGGTTATTTAAAACATAGATAGATTTAATTACGTATATTTGAAAAAAATATACGTTTAAAAGCAATAGAAATGTAGTGCTGACTTAAAAAAAAAAAAACAATTGGGTATTTTTTATCTGAAGCTAATTGCACTTCATTATTACCGTATTCAATGACAGGGTAATTTTAAATAACATGATTGACATAAGTGTAATAAAAAATAATTAACTAAGAAACAAAACTTATAATATTATTAATGATATCGCTTTATAATAGTATCAAGGAATTGCGTAGAATTTAGTAGGTAGTTGTGTGTCTTTTAGTAAATTTTCACACGCAACCATGCACCATTTTTCAAATTTATGTAGGAAGTCTAGATAACTTCCTCCTTTCTTGCCCGTGTTCATGGAAAAGACGCATTAAAATCAGTTCAGTTGACTTTCGGATTACTTCAACTATTACGTATATGAACAAAGGTAAACGGGCGGTTTTTTTTAAATAACCATTAAACACTTCGGTTTATATACCTAACAGAAGATTTACCCACACATAAAGTGACAAGAATGTATTTAAATAACTTACGCAAATAATCATCAGCGAGGATATCAGAGATGAGCGGAGCCAGAAACAAAATATAAAACAAAGGCTGCATCTTGTTAATAAACAATTATTACGCCACGGAGGTTTCACAGGATCAATGATTATGTATCGAGGAGTCAAGACCCACTGTGTGTGGACAGGCAGCGTGGTACTTATTTATGTTCAAGCTGACTTGGAGTCAAGTACCTTGAAGTTCTTCTTATGCATGCATTTACGTAGTCATCTAGTTTTTGTCGCAAACTACTCTTTGGACGCGGTTACGCTTGCGCGTCGTTAATTTGTTCTTTGATTATTTGACTATTTGATATGGTTTATCACATGTCAAGTGTCATAAAATTTAAATTGTAACACTATCATCATATTGTGGTGGTTTTGCAAAATATAACTCGAGTAGCAGGGATCTAGGCATTTTTATTCATGAATAGCTCGCGTGAAATAAAACTTTCACACATCACTTGCGTATTTTGTGCATTTTATCATGTATAGCGTATATCAAATCTCCCATAAAAAATAGGAATGTTAATAATTAATTACGAATTTATATTAATACAAAAACATTATAATTATTATACCCTATTTAATATATATAATTAAATTGTAGTGGTCAATCCGTAGCGTATTGAAATGCTATTGCTGACAGGTTTTTGTGTATGTAATGTGGGCAATACAGGTTAATCCTGTTTCCCAGATGAAATTGAAAAAAAAAAAGATTTTTAATTTACATAGATACTACGTCAACGTTAACGTGATATACATAAGTATATTTTATGATAATTAATTATTTTTTATTTGCATACACACATTAACATAATTACATCAGTTGATGTGATTAACAATTGCGATTAATTTTTGGTATTTATTTTCTTACACAAACAGTAGTTTGTTTAAGTTAAACTAATAATGTCTTAAAGTAATATCCGTCACTCCCTATAAATCAATTATTATGCATAAACCTACCCTAGAAAGACGTGTTACCGTCAACCCATTATTGTCCCACTGCTGGGCACGGGTCTTCTCTTAGATTTAGAGTTTTAGGTCATAGACCACCGCGCTGGCCAAGCGCGAATTGGTAGACTTCACACACCTTTGAGAACTCTTTAAAGAACTCTCAGGTCTGTAGGTTTCCTCACGATGTTTTCCTTCACCGTAAAGCAGAGATGATCAACTTCTAATACTTACATAATTAGTGGTGCGTGCCTGGGATTCGAACCTCGGGTCCTCGATTGAAATTGCTCTAGAGGTGTACAGTATACTATAGCTATGTAGTATTTTTTTAGGTAGGGAATATTAACAATTCAAAATAAGAATAAAATAATGAAGGAATTTGAAATTACTTTTGGACAATGAAAAAAAAAAAAAAACTTAATTGTAAATAAATTAAAAAAAACAACTACTAAAAGAATTTATGACTTAATCTTGACTGTATTCTATTAATGTAATAATTGACATAATTTAATAAATACTTGACTAACCTACGCTAACACTATAAGAATGTATTTTGAACGCCAAATGTGGCAAATGTGAGAAACTCTCGATTCTGTAAAACTTATTAACCACATTTATGCAAATAAATAACTATGACTATGACTTAACCAGACTTTGGCTTGTATTGACAAACCGGCATTTTTTGTCTTCCGCGAAGTTATTTATAAGCTGATCAATTTCGTATGGGTAATTATGATTTATCCATTCAATGTTTTTATCACTGAAATGTTAGTTTGATAATTAGCAAGTCTGATCTCTTTTTTTTAGGTTTCACAAAAAATGTACATCCAAATATTTTAATTGAATTAGTTTTGGCAAATCCTGTTTACCAGCAGACGTGCAAAAAATTTGTTACTGGTTTAAAAGTAATAAGTATATTTATAATAGTTATTATATTATAATAATATAATTGAACACTAAAATAGACAATTTAATTAGTTTAGTCGTATATTTTAAGAGTAGGTTATTAACAATTCAAAATAAGGATAAAATAATGAAGGAATTTGAAATTATTTTTGGACAATGAAAATTTTAAGACAATGTTTATTGATAATAGGACACCTTTAACCTCTGTCAGAGGTTTTACCTCATTGAATATTTTTTAGAAAATATTTGTTAATTCCTTATCATTGTTTATTGACGACTTCGTCCACATGGTGACCCACGTCTGACCCTGCAGTTAAAGAACCATGATTCATAAAGTGAAGTATATTATGTAGTATTAAGATGATTTACCTAAAATCCTTTCTTGATTCATTGTATCTCAATGTAATCTCAATATGTAATCAATTATCCACCTTTATATTTTTTGTGAAATTATATGATGACTTTTTCTACCTTACCTGATTTCATATATATAACTACAAATATTTATGCCAGGCTTTATGTTTGTCCCTGTGGTTCCGGGATTAGAATAGGACTACGGTATCCCCTGCCTGTCGTAAGAGGCGACTAAAAGGGGACTTGCCGGGGTTGCGGGCGGCAAGAGTGGGAGATCGAACCGTCCAGTCAAGCAACCCCGAGAAGGACGGCGGTAAGTGTGGTCGCATACCGTCGTAAAACCAGATGGTGCGGTGGGCCCAACCATCTGGTTCAACCAGGTTCCACCTGGGTGGAACCCGATGGGGCAATGCCCTTAGAGGACTCCGGTTGTGTTCCTTTGGAGATCCCGGAGTCCTCTTCGCAGCGCCGAGGACGGCCACAGGGGGGGTTTTAGTGCGGTAAAAATCCCACATAACCTGGCGTCGCTCCCACGGCGTCGGGTACCTTTTGAAGGTTTCCCCCTCGAGAACAAGAAAAAAAAAACGGCTTTATGTTTGAAAAGTTAAATGGTTACATATATATGTAAGTATATTTATAATAGTTATTATATTCTAATAATATTATTATACACTAAAATAGACAATTCAATTAGTTTAGTTGTATAATTTTAACAGTAGGTTGTTAACAATTCAAAATAACGATAAAATATTGAAGGAATTACTTTTAGACATTGCAAAGTTTGATCAAAATTTTAAATTGCTCTTTAAATGAAAAATCCTGGTGCCAAGCTTCTTTGCCAATCTGGTATGAATGCATTGGCATTAGGAAAATTTCTTCCGTACTAAATCATTATTTCAAAATCTTATCTTTTTAAGTTCTTCGGAAATTTCTTATTGTGCAGAAGCCAAGGAATCTTGGTAAGCAGCCTGTCCAAGGGACTCCCTCCCCGATTGCTTAAGTTCTCAAAGGACGAGGTGCTTTGCAAATTTATTCATTCTGACTTTTAAACAGATGCCAAAATTTTATTGAGCACGCTCTCCTGTCTGCTATTCCAGGAATTATCCTAGATATACTTCCTTTGCTGTAGCAGTGGGCCTACGACTAGGAACTTTTTTTAAATAAACCTCATTGCTGCCCTTGTGGAGCTCAAGTCAATCGTTTGGGCCTTCACGGCCTTTCATGTCAAGGAAGCGCCGGTCGTCTTTGTCGGCACGCGGCTTTGAATGATGTTATCCGGAAAGTTCTTGTCACTGCCAACGTACCGGCTCAATTAGAACCGAATGGTTTAGTACGTAGCGGTGGCAAGAGGCCTGACGGGTTAACTCTTATTCCCTGGAAGAATGGAAGGTGTCTAGTGTAGGACTTGCATTGATACACCTTTCATATTAATATATCTTCTAGGGCAGCCAGTGTTGTGGCGACAGATGCTGAAATCCGCCAGAAATATAGAGACATTAAGTCTTTATATTAGATTACATTCTGGCATTTGGCAGTGAAACCATGAGCCCGTGAGGTTTAAATGCTAAATTATTTTTTAAGCATGTGTCCAAACGTTTGGTAGAGTCAATGAATGATCAGAAAGCTGGCACATACCAGGTAATGCCATTGGATGCCACTTTTTATATTTAAAATTATTTTCATCTACATCTAAGTTTATATTTTTTAATATTGTATTGATTTGAATGTAAAATTAATTAATAATAGTAACTTCTTTATAATATTATTATAAGTGTTTTTTAAATTGACTAACAAATAAATATAATATTATTTGCAACGAAAATGTTGCTCAACGTGACCGATTAATTAATATTTTAATTAAAAGCTAATTTAACTTGCAATGTTTGTAAGTATGTAAGGATGTAAGTAAGTATATTTAGGTCAAATCTTGCAAGCTGAATTTAATCCACTTCTTAGTTGTCCGATTGAGTTGAAATTTGGAACAAACCTTTAGTTTTGATGACAAGGCAATTATATGTAAGCAATATTGTTATTAATTCAAACTATTTTAGTACAATCCAATATGGAAATCAAATGAAAGAGATTAATTTGTAGAATACAATACACTATGAAAAATAAAATTAATATAAGATAGCCGCCAGTAAAAAATGGAAGTTTACATATTTTTCTGCAACATATACAATATGGGTATCAAATGAAGGGGCTTAACTTGTACAATAAAATACATCAAAAATATTCAAATCCAAGATGGCCGTCATCGAAAAATGGAAGATTCCATATTTACAACCCACTCAATATTGGCATCAAATAAAGGGGTATAAATTCACGTTCAAACTTTTATATGATATAAAATTGTACAATGCATCAATATGATGGGTTTGACTACTAAAAAGACTCCAAAAAAGTTTATTTTTTCTTTTCAGTACATTACAATGAAAGCTTGTTCTTTTTTTAAATTAATGGTAATAATGATTAAGCTCTTAGGGGGTAAATAACCGTCCCTGTAGTTCCAGGATCAGGCGTCGGGTATTTTTAAAGGTCCCTCGATAACAAAAAAAGGGTTACTCCCTTTTTTATAAGAGATAAAAGCCAGAGATAAAAAGTAGCTAGATTTACAATATATAATTAATAATTAAATTTGTAATTAAAAACTTTCTTAAATTAGTAGGTATATATTGTTTATATGATACGAACACACGAAGGTTCTTTGATGAAATTATATGTTTAATATAATATTTAAACCTTAATTTTCCTTAAAACT
>MOOZ01002892.1:2015168-2030976 GCA_002930495.1 Cecropterus lyciades
TTTGTTTATTTTACCGATTTCGTTGTACGCGCTGGAGGAGCACTAATAAATATTTAAATTTCGTTCGGATTAATACGATCGATTTGAACATCTGTATAAAATGTAAATATTTCAATTACATTTGGCTTTTTGCATGAGATTTATACATATTTATAACGATCTAGCGTTTGCTGGCGGGTAGGGATGTAGGCATGGAAAGCATTTGATTGCAAAAAATACATACTTAATAGTTAATAGAGTTTTTTAAAATTTTATAATTAACGACTTAAGACTTTTTTTTATATTAAAGGAGTAGCTAGTGAGCATGTAAGCTGCTTGATGATAAAATAATTTCTAGTTAGGATTAAAGAATCTGAGGTCGGTGAAAAATGCGTTGATATCTCTGAGGATTAAGTTGGTATGTCACGTATAAATATCTCTTCTTATTCTTTCAACCAGATCAACCAAGGCAGAAATTGGTGTGATACCTTCGTAGTCAACATTTTCTGTAAAGAAATATGTTAAATAATACTATTTTAAATGAATATTTAAGTAAATTTCGAGTTAAAGAAGCTGAAGTTTTGAAAGGTTTCACTATTTCTGTATATCATTAAAATAAATTATCGATATCGATTTCAAGAACGCCAGACAAAAAAGAGTCCGGAAGTTACGAACGTTTATTAAATTACTAAAATTGTTTCAAACTGTAACTAATCCGGAAAATACTTGGAAGGTTGGCAGCCCTGTTGGAATAACTAAAACTGGATTAACTGTTGGTAATTACCGAAGAATTGGATTCTTAGATTTAAAATACACAATTGGTACGGTACTAAAGTGAAAGTAATTTCTTCACACTCTTGTACATTTTAATGATGGAAATGGTTAAAGGATATAGTTGTACCCGTCATTTAAAACTATGTGATTCTATTGGATATGAGGTAGTAAGCTTTATACATTGAACATATATGACACCAGTTGCGACTTCTGCTTAAAATTTATGGAAACCGTAGACAATTATGAACGGGGGCGGCAATATTTTAAATAAATAATCCTACCTTGACTTTTATCTGCCTGAAGAGGAACCCTTATTTGCCTAATACAATTAGGGTAAAACTATACGTTTTCATGTAAGTAATTCGCCTCTGAATCGAGGAGTCCGCGGTTTACATTCTAGGCGCGCACTACTGAGTTTAATGGTTAATCTCAATGCTGTGAACGTCTCTCACTCTGAGTCCACCCACGGCCAGCAGTGGGACAGTAATTAGCTGACGAAGATACTTATTCATGGCTTATAACGAGGGTAACATCTACTGTCAACCGGTTTCAGATAGAGAGAGTTTCAGTCCATAGTCCACCGCGCTGGGCAAGTGCGAATTGGTAAACTTCACACACCTTTGAGAACTTTTCTGGTCGGGTCGGATCGGGTTGGACCCTCGATTGAGGGGCCTAGTTCCAACCATTCGGCTAACACAGCTCCTAAGTCATGGGTAACATCTAATGAACAAAAATCAGTGCCTGTTTCAGCGCATCTTTCCTATTATGATAATTTTGCATCTATGTGTTATTTTCGATATTATGAATATATTTCACAAACAAATTCACATATTCAGAATCGAATTATTGCTTTGTAATAATACTTATATTTCACTGCACTGCAGGTAAACGTGATAGGAAACTGTAAAGATAAATAATGTTAATGAACTTATAGATATACACGTTATTATTAAGATAAAGAAAAATAAAACAGTTATGTTCGAAACGTGTTTCAGAACACAGAAATACGGAAACTCTTTATAATTATCTCACGTTTCACAAGATTTTTATAAGATGTAGGTATCTGCAGTATCAAGATCGGTTAGTAACACAATAATTATTATCTTCATTACATCCTTATTATATTTATTATTTTTATATAAGTCAAAAATATAAAAAGCAAGTGAAATAAAACAAATTGTAACAGATACTTAGCATAATATACTCATATTACAAGGAATTTATAATAGAAATTTTTTACTGTGTTACTGTGTGCAGTAGGTAAATAATTGTGAGAGCTGTTCATGGAGTGTTAAGCGCAGCTGAGTTTTGGTAAAGGAGCGACACTTATACGAAGCATACCTGCTTAGACCTCAGGGTAGCAACGTATCTGTGGCCCATCTCCCGCAAGACTTCTATCAGGGGATGATTGAAATTGTCCATGGGCGAGACTGACCACTAGCTATCAGGTAGAATGCATGTTTGTTGGTTACTTGTAAATTATGGAAACGTTATTTTTCAGTGTAAATAGGATAGCAAATTTTTGTCTAAAGTACTTGCAATAAATACTTACCGACCTTTGAAGCGATTGCGGCCAAATCGCGATCCATACTAATCCTTACCAATGGCGCCCAATAGTCCATGAATAATAAAGTACATAACTTGTAGCGGTACGGCTTACTTATTTTAAGTGGATATTTTTGATTGTGCCGACATTTTAGAGTGTGGAGTATGGGTTTTGGATTTCTGCAGTTCTTGTATTACTGTAAAATAATCAAATTAAAAAAAAACGCTTTCTACACTCATAGCCCCACAGTAGGATTTTCTCCTGTGTCGTGGGTGCCATGGACACACAAAGATGAATACAAAAACACCTAGACTCAGAACAGAAATCTAAACTCATCATTCAGATGTCTGTCTGGCCGAGGATCGTACCCGGGACCCACAGCGTGTCAGACCGGTGTGGTGACCGCTCCACCACGTGGTTCGTCAAATAATATTAGTGTTAGATTTTTATATTACAGTAGTAGTAGTAAACGAGCATGCTGAAAAAAAAAGAAAATAGTTCTGTTTGAAGTTCATTCGCAAATGTGTTGAAATTCCGAGGTATAAGCTGGTAATGCCACATTCATAAATCTTTTCACGAACGTGGTAAGGCGGTGGTGTGACGACTATCTACAATGTGAGATGGTATACATGCTTCGCGTCGTCATTATTCATTAGTAGATACATCAATGGCACCATACCATATTAGAAATAAAATAGAGTATATTTTAAAATATTTAAAGTCGTTTAAAAAAACAAATTTCAAATAGTTCTATCAAGTTTTGTTACTTTAATTTTTCGGTGTAGGGCTTTATTTAAGTTTGAATTAATTTACAACGTATTTTGTGCTACTGAACTGATCTTTAGCACTGACATGTGAAGTTCCGTTACGATTCCAATATGATTACGATTCCGAAATATAAGTAAATTACGTAGTCAAGGGCCCCAAAATAATGGGGGTTCCGAACAGCCAACATACAGGGTGTATGTTGGCTAATTTTTGGTGGTTAAAAAGACCTAAACTATTTCTCTTTTTAGGCGGGTGGTGGGTATGAAATACTGTCAACATACCAACATTTAAATGTTTGTCGTTCATCTAATCTGATCTTTTTAATTTTTTTTATACAGTATTAAGTGAAATTATGTTATTTGGTTCTTCAAAAATATTCCCGATAGTTTTTCTTTGACATTTTTATTATTATTATTCCTCAGCGAGTTTCCAAATTTTTGTATGCAAAAGGGCCCTGGAATTTATTAAGACCCTGACCACTATTCCCACAAGCGATAATAATTTCAACACAAATGTGACCCAATACTTTTCAAATGTTTTTTAATATTAAATGATTTGCCGGAGAAATCCTGGCATTTGATATCGCAATAGTAGGATAATTATATGTACCTGAATCAATACATGCTCTAATTTATTAACGACTGGGTACTCGTTTTACTTACGCTGTATTCACAAAGCGCGTTTTGATTGCTGATTGCTTATCGTAGTAGGAGTAGAACTATATTGTACATTGATTAAGAAATAATCACAGCTATTCCAATAAGTAAGTAAATCGATCAATTGTGGATGAAAGATTATTGTTACCGTAAAAATAATCTTGGAGAAATAAATAGATACATACTCGTAGAACTCGCACCTCTTTTTGACGAGTTACCACGCCATCGGATACCTTTAAAAGGTATCTAATGCCGTGTCAGTCACGTCAGATTATGTGAGATTTTTGCCCACTAAAAACGGTGTCTGTACTCAGTGCTCCACACACTCATCTTTGCGGGTTGGTTCCTATTGTGGTTTATTTTAGGTACGTGTGACTAGGCACTTAGATAACGAAACGCAGTACAGTAATTATATTTTAGAGTACTTTAACGAGTACCTATGTATACAATAGTTGTAGTGTGTTACAATTTTGTTCTGAAACATACTTTTTCGTTTCAGGTACAATCATAACACCTTACATTATCACCGACGATGGACGAAAAATGGTACCAGTTCTAACGTAATTATAATTATCTGGGGTCGAAATGGTTTTTTCTCCTATACTGGCAAAAAATATCTGACATCATGTGTAAAGGCGTGAAGAATGTGTCCTGGGAGACGGAGACCTTGATGGGCACACCAACTAAGCCTTCAAAATGGGAGCGATTGTTCCCAAGAGCTGCTTTATCCCATGTGGGATTGTTCGTCGCACTTATGCTATACACAGCTGGTGGGGGATTGGTAAGTCAGTGTCAAGCTCCATTATAGTGTTAAGTCTATACTATTACTGCTACTACTACTAAAAGCGGCTTCTCACAGTTCGTAAATTCATAGATTTATGTAGTGTCGACGATCGACCACGGACAGACTTGGATCGCATCAAGGTTGTTCCAACGATGCGTGTCGGTCGTCGTCGAAGCTATTTTCTTTTCCAAAAGCAAAAATTCCAACTCTCGGTAAAGTCACTACGAACTTGCCCGCGCGACCACAGACGATGGTCCAATAACGTTCCGTTGGAAGCAGACATAACACTGTGAATATTATAACTGTGTCAAAACTACCTACTGTTAAAAACGTCAGGTGTACGTTAAGTTGCTGTTAAATGTAATGGATGAGAATTATGTTTACCTTTTTAAAATTAGAATTATACTTTTAAAAAACTAGTTGTGTATAATGTTTTGTTTTATGAACAAGATGTTATTGTTTACTTACAATGTCTAACGTTACCTCAATACCAGCATTTGTCAATTTATAAGAACGGTAAACAAAAAAACACAAAAGGTCGTAACAAATCTAATGTAAAATAATGTGAGGTTACTTTCAATGTAAAGTAGGTAATGGGCTATTTTGTTCTTCTTCGACGCATTGCGGTTCGTTGGCTGTGAAGGGACTATTAATGGTTTAAACAGTGTTTATTAATCTTCTTCATGATACGACTTACTTAATAGTAGATCCTTAAAGAAGATATCAGTGCAATATAAATTTATTTATATAACTAGTCAGTTAAAGGCTAGATACGTAATTAAGTTCTTAAAACCCGACATATTTTACGTCAGTTACACTTCTTTTCGCTTCGAATTAAATTTCCTTAACATGTAGTTTTTCAAATTATATTATTTTTTCTTATATTTTCTCTGGAGGTTTGTGGAACTCTAAGAGTGTTACTCAACCTGTACTTTGAAAAACATTTATTTAAAGAAGTGCTATAAAGAAATGACTGACTAAACTATATACGGATATACGGAAAAATATATATTTTTTGACTCTTTATTTGGAAAGTAGAGTAAAGTATCTCATGTTAACTTACAAACATGAACAGACAACGAATAATAAATTAGTAACTTATTATCTTTTGATATAAGCACTTAAACTAAATAAACTTTAATTATCTTACTTTTGTTAAATTGACTTAAATATTTAACATAACTAAAAGACATTAAAATTCTTCAAACTCTTCATCATATAGACAGACTGGGCTTTCTTTAATTTTCTCCTCCTCGAAGTAATCGAAGTATGTAGTATCGCCTGGTGAACGAATCTTGGGAATAAACGGAGCTTGTACACGATTGCTTAACAAACTGTCCCAATCCATGTCTTTAAACCAGTTATGATTTTTAAAATCTAGAATACCTTCTTTGAGGTTACCAAAGCGTCTAGTGGTGTCAATTTGAAGGACATGTGAGATCAAATCTCTTAATTCGCCTGAAAAATGACTAGGGCATCTATATTTCCCGATAACAATCTTTTCATAAATCCGCATAGGATCTGATGCGAAGAATGGAGGATGACCGGCGCTCATCTCAAAGAGAAGAATTCCAAGAGACCACCAGTCAACTGACTTTCCATAACCCTTGCTTAGAATAATTTCAGGTGCTAAATATTCCGGCGTCCCACAAAGAGTCCAAGTTCGGCCGCGAATAAGTTTACAAAAACCAAAATCAGTCAACTTTATATAGCCGTTTCTTTCTATTAGAATATTTTCTGGCTTCAAATCTCTGTAAACTAATTCACATGCGTGTAAATATTCAAGCGCTAATATGACTTGAGCTCCATAGAACTTGGAGGTCGATTCTTCGAATTTGCCTACTTTGCGCAAATGAGAGAACATTTCGCCGCCAGCTATGAACGGCAAAACATAATAAAGATAAACATTGTCCTTAAAAAAGTATTTCATGTATACGACGAAGGGGAAGTTGAGCCCACAAAGAATTTTCTTTTCATAGTAACTATGTTCTATTTGTTTTAGTTTTACAACTCTTTCCTTTTCTAACATTTTCATCGCATAAAATCTTCCAGTAGATATATGTTTGGCTAGGTACACAACACCAAAAGCGCCTGTACCTAAAACTTTAATGCGTTCAAAGTCACTTAGCTTCGCGTTGCTGTTTGGTTTGTCATTCCATGACTCAATAAATTCCTGATGCAATTTTCGCAGATATTGCGTATATTGTTCTTGTTGAGAATAAGAGTAACCGCCTACGCGAGGAGAGTAAATACGGCGTTTATTTTCTCCTGACATTTTATAATACGTCGATAAAGGATATTAGAGTTATCTTTGTGTGCATATGATGTAGGTATGAAAATGTTAACAATAATTATTTTAACTTACAATGGTTTTCTTCCTAAATCAATGCATCTTGTCGATCAAAACAAAGATGTAATAGATGAAATATAAACCATAAGGAATTAAAAAGAAAACCATAACAACACAATGTGCTTTTTATTATAATGTTGTTTTTACGTGTTTCTAACACAAAAAAACGTAAGCTCTATTTATAATTTTTATATAAATCTTTTTATTCAATATGATTTATTTATAATACTAAAATAACGAATTAATATCAGTTTTATTTATCTGTTTAAATATGGTTTTTATTATTTCGTTTAGAACTGTGGCAAACTGTTATGAGTGAAATGACGTTAACTTCAGAGTCTTTTAAAAACGTTTTATTTTATAATGTGTTATGTATATTTGTATACGATTTATAATAATTACTTGCATTTTTAACACAGGATGTGACTTTTAATAAAATATTTACATAATTTATGGCTAAATCGCAATATACGAGTCAGAATCATCTAGATCATATACGTTATTTGGACATGTTAAAAGAAGAATTTATCAAGAGGTATCAGGAGCCGCCAAGCTATGATAAAAACAGCTCTGATTTTGATAGTATCAAAGCTATCGGTAATGGCGCATATGGAGAAGTTTTTTTAGTTAGAGATAAAGCGACATTTACGTATCATGCCATGAAGGTGGTTCAGAAAGGCGTCGTAGTAGAGAGACAACATGTAAAACATATGATATTGGAAAAGAAAATATTGGAGTGCGTCCAATTTCCATTCATAGTTTCTTTAGATTTAGCATTTAAAGATAATTTGTATCTTTATTTTATACTACCGTATATACCTGGTGGGGAACTGTTTACGTATATTCAAAAATATGGCAATTTTTCCGAAAGCCTGTCAAAATTTTATGCAAGTCAAGTAACTCTTGCACTGGAGTATTTACATCACTGTGAAATTATCCATAGAGATATTAAGCCTGAAAATATTCTGGTGGACATAAATGGATATTTGAAGCTATGCGACTTTGGATTTTGTAAGTTAGTGAAGAAAAAGACTTGGACTCTATGTGGTACACCAGAATACTTGGCACCTGAGCTTATATTGTCTAAAGGCTATTCTTTTCCAGTGGATTGGTGGGCCCTTGGCGTTCTGATATTTGAGATGATAGCGGGTCATCCGCCTTTCTTTGCATCAGATCCACATAAACTGTATGAAAAGATACTTGAAGGGCAATATAAATGTCCAGATGGATTTAGTTCAGAATGTAAACAGATATTAAAAGGCTTGTTACAGCTAGATCCTACAAAACGCTTAGGATGTTTGAAAAATGGAACTTATGATATCAAAAGCATTAATTGGTTTAAAGAAATATGTTGGCAATCAGTACTACACCAAAGAATACCGGCTCCATTTGTTCCAATATGTACTTCTCCTGGAGATACAAGTAATTTTCCAGAATTGTCTCAAACGAAGCTCAGAAAAGTATCAAAATGCATGTACGAACAAGAATTTATCGATTTTTGAAGTAAGATGAATTTGTCTCTCTACAACAGCAAATGTGCATGTGAATCCAATGTAGGTAAATATTTTTATTACAAGCTTCATTGCTACAAAAATAAACTTTTAACATATGACGGAAATCTAAAATATAAACTCGGAATGCTATTGTTTATCATGGATTTGATGTCACGGTTTGTACCTTCATCGCAGGCAAATGTAATACCGAGTAAAACGTCCATTATGAAGCTCGTCAAAATGTCTGCGTGTACTTCACAATATTTTAATTTGTTGTAAATATTGATTTTAAATAAAATTAAGCTATTTTGTGAATTAAATATTATTTACGGTATAATAATAACATAAAGGAGCGGTCGACAACCTTTAATACCGTTTTTGAAATTTGACAGTGAGACAAAAACGTTTGCCTAGAAAATTAGACGGTGAAATAAAACGGAAAATGAAATGAAAATCAGTCAACGAAAAGAATGTTCGTCCAAAAATATTTATGTCGAAACGTAGATAAGGTCAATGGGCCAAAAATGCACTGAATAAATTAACGATAAATAATTTAAAAATAAAATTATGCATATTACCCATTCAGAGCTTTAAATCTTGGATAGAAAAAGAACGAGAAGATTTCTGAAGTCAGATCGAGTTAAATCCAATCCTGCCCCATAATTATTTAAGATATATTTTATACTATTATATATGATAATAAAATGTCGTAATATACACGGTTTATCTATTATGATTTATAATTACTCGTACACAGAGTGTGATGTCAGCGACTCATTAAAAGGCTTACCTCAAGACCTGTTTAAATACAGGAAATCATATAAAAAATAAGAGTAAAACGCTGTGTTGTTTAACTAACGTGTATGTTGTATTGAAGTCGTTTTGCCATTAGGAAGATCTGTATGGTATAGAAAAAATAAATAATAGTTTATTCATTTCCTATCTTGCAAGAAGCGCATGACCTTTTGTTTCCTACAGAATCATTTTTATTTCACTATAATTGTAAATATAATCAGATATCATTCTCTTTGAAATCTGTCTATGATAAGAAATGAAATCCGTAGAATAATATACTCCTGAGTGACATCGATGACGCGTTTCAACTGAGTCTTCTTGCTGTGTAAACTTACATGATATACGATATTTATTGATAATAATAAGTTTATTTTAATAGTTGAAACTAGTGCATGATTTGTCACGTTTTTATTAATAAGCTAACGGTATGGTATGACCACAACATTCGATAAAAAGGAAAATAAAAAAGATCTATTTTCTCATGAACTTCAAACTAATCACAAACGTTATTTAGATGCATTAAAATGTGATTTCGTGAAAAATTACACGAATCCAATTGATTATGAGAAGTCAGCAGAGGATTTTGATCAATTAGTAACCCTAGGAGTTGGGTCTTTTGGCACAGTATTTTTGGTACGTGACAAAAGTACCTTTGATTACCACGCCATGAAAGCCATAGAAAAGTCTGTAGTGGTGAAAAAGAAGAACATAAAGCAACTATTGTCTGAGAAGAAAATTTTGGAAAGCGTAACCTTCCCCTTTGTAATACAATTAGACTGTTGTTGCAAAGACAATTCCTATATATATTTACTTTTACCTTATGTAGCTGGCGGGGAACTGTTTACGTTGATAAAGAGACTAGGAAATCTATCAGAACCGTTAGCTCAATTCTACGCAGCCCAAATGGTGTTAGCTTTAGAATATCTACATCATTGTGGTGTAATCCACAGAGACGTGAAGCCGGAAAATATATTTATCGAAGAATCCGGATACATTAAACTGGGCGATTTCGGCTTCTGTAAAATAATAAAAAACAGGACGTGGACGTTATGTGGAACACCGGAATATCTAGCTCCAGAGATCATTCTGTCTAAAGGCTATACATACTCTGTAGACTGGTGGTCTTTGGGTATTCTCATATACGAAATGAGTGCTGGTTATCCACCGTTTTATAGTTCTGATACAATGAAGTTGTATGAAAAAATCTTGGATGGACAGTTTCGAACGCCTGACTGTATGACACCTGCATGCAAGTCATTGGTAAAAAGTCTCTTAGATGTAGATCCGACAAGGCGTTTCGGTTCCCTTAAATCAGGTGTGTTTGACATAAAAAGTCACATCTGGTTCCAGGAAACATGTTGGCACACAATTCTTCACCAGAAGATGGTGCCACCTTATCTGCCCATTTGCAAAAATGCAGGAGACTATTCTAATTTTCCTAATGTGACTGACATTAAGTTGAAAAAATCGCCTACATGTTTGTTTGAAAAAGAGTTTGAAAATTTTTAATTTTATGTAAATTATTTAAAATACAACTTGCGTATTATTTTATACGGTATTCACAAATTATACTCTTCAAAAATAGTTTATTAATTAGCTATTAACTATTACATGTTCATATTTGTATTTGTATTTATATTAAAAGGTAATGGTTTCTTTGTCTTACTTTTTATTAATTGGAAATTCATGAATATTATTTTAATATGATAATTTTTCATAAAAGGTGTTTCGCGCCCTAGAGTATCCAGCCGAAGTAGCGAAGCAAGAATATCACAGAGACCGTCTGTTGACGGAAAGGTGGAACCTGATACGAATTGTATCTGATTACAATGTAAATGGAACTGAAGACTTGAGTATTGAGAAATTACTTAGTGATCAGTTAGCTGTTTACGAGAGAGTAAGTTTCTTTTTTTACTTAACATTGATATTCTTTTTAAGTTTTATAGAAACTGATTATTCATAAGATATTTTTCAGTAGACTTCACATGTAGTTAGGCATTATTAATTGATTAAAATGGTCTTTATGACTCCTTCTCTATAGAGTTGATAGCAGATGTCAAATCAAATCAGCTCAACTGTATGCCCGTTTGCTTTATTTATGATACAATACAACAAGTAATATTGTTAAAAATATTAAAACAAGAACCCGACTACATAAAAAAAAAAATCTTTGTTTTTATAATAATATATTTAATTATATAAAACTTGGAATGGTATATTTACTTTCATTTGATACAATTCTTATTTATTGCCATGACAATATACTCTTAGTATTATATATTGTCATGGCAATAAATAAGTCGATCTCCTTCCCTTTTTCCCTGAAAACTGAAACAATTCTAATGATGTGTTACACATGTATCACAATCCGTCGAGTCGTTTTAGCTGTAGCGTGCTAAATAAATGGACATTACAGACATACGCTCGAGAAACATCATCCTCCTTTTGACATTTTTCGTGAAGTAACTGTACAATCATTATTTCATACTGAAGGTGGTATTTTGAAGGTAGTAGAACTTTTTGTAGTCCGACTCCGGAAGCACCACTGCCACATCTATTTCTGTTGTGTTCTGGTCGGAAGGGAGGCAAACTTTTAAACTTTTCCCAGGCATTCCATCTTAGTCCTCAGGGGTAGCAACGCATCTGTGAATAACCTTAAGTGAGACTTTGATCTTACCAAGGGAAGATTAAAAAAAAACTCAAGTTGTGCTTTAATCTTTTATGGGGTTAATTATAGATGGCCATGGTCAGCAGATGATGAAGAAAAAAACATGATATATATGTATAATTTGTTCTTATTCATTATTAGGTGCTAGAAGAAGCCTCTTCAAATGGATTAGCTTTAGAAATAGAAAATAACTTCCCCCCTTCGGAAGAAAAATGGAGTACATTGCAAGCAGTGTTTTTCTCTTCCACTGTGCTTACTACAATAGGTGTGTACGACCATGTAAGCATTTGAAAATGTAATATTTTTTTTCGTCGATAAATATTCTTGTAAAATCGCAAATATATTTTTCTTAGTTTTTTTT
This sequence comes from Cecropterus lyciades, assembly GCA_002930495.1. NCBI lineage: Eukaryota > Metazoa > Arthropoda > Insecta > Lepidoptera > Hesperiidae > Cecropterus > Cecropterus lyciades. Next base: position 2,027,343 of record MOOZ01002892.1, read on the forward strand.
TTTAATTGGTTGAGACATTACGTCAGAAAAAAGTGGGTTAGAAATGCATGTGAACCGAGAAAGCTAAATTTTGCATTTTACGTGAGGGAGATTAAGAAGTTTAAACTAAATTGCTGCCGCTGTCAAGCTGTTAAGCTTTTCTAGGTTCCCCATCATAGTATCCAAAATTAAGCTTTTGCGGTTCACATACATTTCCATATGTATATAATGACTGGACTGAATAGATATTTTGTAAAATTCATAAACAAAAATGAAAAAGGATAAAAAAATATGCTCTAAAAATTGATAACATTGTATTTCGAGGAATATGGCCAAAATTATTGACATAATATATTCCGTCCACTATATGGTACAGGTATTGGACAAATGGTTTAGTCTGAGCATTAAATATTCTAAAAATTACATGCACTCTTCACTGGCAAGGAAATTGTCGGCATTAAGTAGAATAGCATATAATAGTGGGTGGAGTATAATGTCGCGTCTTGAAGCCATTGTACGTTTTTCTCTAAAAATATACTTTTCAATCTTAAATCAACTCTTTTTTTGCGTGAAGGTTTATTAATAAAGCAATAATTTTGACATCGTGATGATTATTTTGCACTCATAACATAAGTAACTTCTCTGAAAAGCTAGTTTTATTAGTAACAGAATGGACTTAGCATGTATACATAATGTTTATGTTTTTAGGATACGGTAACATTGTCCCAGAAACATTTTGGGGAAGATTATTCTGTATGATATATGCTTTGGTTGGCATACCACTAACTCTGACCGTCATTGCCGACCTCGGCAGAGTCTTCGCTACAGTCGTGTCCATTATAGCTAAGCAGTTACCTACTATGCCAAGTAAGTAAAATTAAAAATACATTAAAACATTACGTTGCAGTTTCAGTTGAATTCCGATTTGCGCATGGCTATGACATCAAAACTACTGACACGTTATCAAATAACAATTACATGCAACACATGTACACGGCAGGTGTTATTAAAAATACCTTATGTCGTGAAAATTCTGTAAAATATGTAATTTAAACATAAGTTTTCGTATGTTACACATATGTGCCATTATTAAAGATATGCCGTAATATTTTAAAACCTTAAATAATAATAATAAAAAACAAAATTAAACAGATATCATTTTACTTTTTTCTTGCTTTTTTCATATCAAACTCTGAAATAATCAATTATCATAATTTACTGCATTAATAATTTGGTCAAGTTAAAGAGGTGTATGATAATTTACCAATATATAGGTTTCGTAAGTTTAAATAAATTAAATTGTACACTATTTAACTGAACTTCGATCAAATCGAATTTGTGTCATGTTCGTCAAAACTCGTACATCATTATATTGTAAGAAATGTGAAGTAGATTATAACAATTTTGTTTACTTTCCAATACAATACAATGAAGTATTTTAATTTTATGTATGTTAATGTAGAATGCTGCAGTCGGCTGTATGAAGCAAATCCCGCGGGTCAACGCTCGCTGTATGCTCTTTGGGCGGTGTGTTTCTTGTTCGTCTACTTGTCAGCGGGAGCTGGGCTCTTCAAGATGTGGGAGGACGACTGGAGTTTCTATGACGGATTCTACTTTTGCTTCATAACAATGACCACCATTGGTTTTGGTGATCTAGTGCCTAGTAAGTCTATTATTATTGGCTTTTATTGATCTGAGTTAGTCTGATCACAACTTTTAACCCAACAGCGCCAGCGCTCCAATGCTGTTATAAGGCAAAAGTGCGGCGGAGGTGTCGCAACGTCTCTCTTTCATCACATCACAATAGATAATATTTGTTGAATTATTATTTTAAGTTTTTTTTTTATTGAAAGAGCCGATTAAATTAAAAAAAAAGTTACTTCAAAATCCTTACAACAAAGTATAAAAAATCCCGCTAAATTCGCTTCAGCTGTGCCTAAGATTAGTTCGAAGAGATAAAAGCGAAATTTCAATTTTAAATCAGGTTTTCGATTTACTGTATCATACACATATTTTCATTTTAAGCGAATGTGATCTTTCTAACAGTGTTTTATTTCCAGAAAGGCCGAAGTACATGCTACTGTGCACGCTGTACATTTTGATCGGTTTGGCGCTCACGTCTACGATAATCGAGCTGGTGCGGAGGCAGTACGCCAGATCTTGGCAACAACTGCGCGCACTCTCTGGCCCGTTGGCAGACACATTAAGAAGACTCGGCGACGCCGGCAGAGGAGTCGACGTGTCTGCTCTACATAACGACCTGCGAAAAGTCCTGACTATTGTAAGTACTTGATATTAATCCAGTTCTGTATTACTCAGCACTCGCAAAGCGTTGACCCGTACAAGTTTTAAAGCCTTTTGTGAAAACACTACCAAAACGTTGGCAAAATTTTTATTAAGTTTATAATTAATTGTTGTGGTGCATAGTGTTTGTGTGTTTTAAGTTATTGTTTAGTCCGATTTATTAAAAACTTCAATTGTACAATGGTCAATCGTATTCAGTAATATTACTTTTTTTTTCAAAGATTCAGTTCAATGCCCGAAAGCAGTAAATCAAGTTCGAATCGATAAATCGGTGCATTGCAGTGTAGTGCCGACAGACTGCCGACTTATTCATGACATACTCTGTACTCGCCGAATGGTGTGATAAAGTGTGATTGAAGATGATGATAGGTCGATTAAATTTAATTCACAGGCATCAAAGATAGCTTTGATCTCTGTTTTCAGTGGAAGCATATGCTTAATAATCTATATTCCGAATTATTCACTCAATGGTAATATTAAAAAAAACACTTTTCGTTTTTAGAGGAAATCGTTAGAGAATGTTGAGAATAAAGTGGTAAGTTTTAATGTACGTATACATACGCCCCATTTAATTTTCGCTAGAAATAGTAGGAATGGAAAGTACAGCATATTTTTCGCATTCGCTTATACTGTCGGCCTTTTACTATGTTAAGTTCATATACATCTGAGCTTAGAGCGAATATTTCACAGCAATAACTACTCGTAGCTTAATCAACTTAGTACTGCGGGATACTAACTATACCACATTTAAATATTGCTATACACTTCTTGCGAATTATCAAGATATCATGAAAACTTAAACATGTCTTTATTATCTTCTTGCGTCATGCCTTTTTTGCGTCATGACAAGTTTACTTAGGTTTCATTAAAACAAGGTTGATGGCTTCAATATCGCAATAGGACCCTTTTAGTTTTAATGCCCCATAAAATGACTTCAATGGCTCTGCAACGTTTGAGTTAACGTGAGTGATCTTTTTATTTCATTAAATACCCAAACGTGTAGTGTATCATACCAAAAAGTATTTAAAATACAGCGTAATTTTTATAAGAAAACTAAAAGGACTGAGTATGGTCGTATAAAAGACTTTTCGTTATTGAAATATAAATAAAGGAAAATTTGTTGACATAATCTGCTTGGATTCGTAAAACATTGATAAACAACTATAAAAACGGAATATTGGCTTTAAGATGTTATTTTTAGCTAAATCATACAGTAAACCGTTGAAGAAATAACACGGTATAGAATATTTTAGTACAGTCTAAGTGAACATGAGTATACTTGTGATGTACAGCTGAAGTGCAATGTAAATATTTGTTGAATCATCTTGATTTTCATCAAAATAAAATTTTA
>MOOZ01002892.1:2031227-2044314 GCA_002930495.1 Cecropterus lyciades
ACATGAGTATACTTGTGATGTACAGCTGAAGTGCAATGTAAATGTTTGTTGAATCATCTTGATTTTCATCAAAATAAAATTGTACATCTCTATGTAATTTACTACAAATTTCTTAGTTGAATAATAATTATGCATATATAAAATATATTATGAGACGTTTAAAAAATATAAAGTGTTTTATTCGGAGGTTTAAATATACTGAAACATTCATTTTTAATTTATAATATTTAGTGTTCATTTTTGTTTCTTTGTTTGCAAAATCGAAATCGAGAGAACAGTCGCGAGCAAGAGCTGTATGGGAAATATAAAATTTTACGAACTCAAAACGTATTTTACGATATATTTTTATAAGTTTCCGATGTAATGGTTATAAAACTTTATTTGTTATAAAAGTACGTCAGTCCACGACCTTCGCAGAGATCTATCCGAACATAACATGTCAATGCTAAATACAATGATGCCCCGTTTTTTAATGGAAATACTAAACGGGTGAGCGAGTGAGGAGCACCTGTTCTTCTTCTTGTTATATATATAATTATAAAACAAGTATGTTATTTTTAATACATTATTTACTTTATTAATAATTACTTACTTTAAATATGTAAAGTAACATCACACTTCCTCTTCTCGTGGATGTAGTAAAATGCGACTTAGGGCCTAAGTTGAGAAAATGAGCAGCATTGACTCTTTGTTAATGTTCACGAGATCGTAAATATTTTTGAAAGAGGTCAAACTAGGAGAATCCTTCGTATGATTCCATGCCATTAAAATTTTTAGTGGTTTCTGAAGGCACCACCACCGCTACGTATGTGTCTTGTCTAATGTAACATGGTTAACACCCTTTTAAATGATGAGTCCCTTATTCCTCCAGGGCGATATTGAAGGTGGTAGAGCTCTTTGTAGCTAGACTTCGGAAGTACCACCGCCACACCTATTTCTGCCTAATAATAGCAGTGTTATGCATTGTTGTGTTGTGGTTAGGGAGACATACTTTTCCGAGGCATTCCATCTTAGTCCTCAGGGGTAGCAACACATCTGTGGCTAACTAAAGGTGAGACTTTGATCTTAACAAGGGTTGATCTCAGATATTCATGGGCGGCAGTACCCACTTACTCAGGTGGGCTGCATGCCCGTTTGCTACTTCCATAATATAAAAAAAAGTCTTTTCTGGGGTTAATTATAGATGGCCATGGTCAGCAGAGAAACATGAATAATGTAGCTCTACACCCATATTCCCACACTATTTGCTGAGTCGTGGGTACCATGGAACAATCAAAGGCGCTATGAGTGTATGTCATTCAGACTTAGAACAGAAGCCTAAACTCATCATTTAGGTGTTTCTGTGGCCGGGGTTATATAACAGCTGTGTACCACTAAACCTTTGCATATCAGATCGATGTGGCGACCACTGTCCCACGCGGGTCGTAAAATATTATATTATTTTATATTCTTTCTTCAACTTTCATGCGAATTTCATAGATCCAATCAAAAGCTTTACTTCTTGGCAGGGCATGCCGTCATTGATGTTTTCTAATTCTCTATGCAAGGTTTTCCAATATTTCACATTATAAAGAACGAGATGTCGTAGTAAAAACATTTTCTTACGTGTTACGTATATTTTATGTACAAACAAATATGCGTTTATACAGAAATGTAAGTGTATACTACATTTCAAATTTGTTTTTACATGAACAGTTGTAAAATTGTCGCAACAATTAAAAGAGAACAACATTGCCTTTTACGTTATTGGCATGACTACTTCTGGAACTTAAATTGACCGTTGATTCGACGATATTATATAGATAGTATAAATAAAATACAACAATATACATGTATACGTACTAAATTATAAATAAAATATAAGTTAAAATATTTTTGTAACAAGTATTTTGAAGCTCGTTGGCTTGCCTTCTCGACCATAAAGGACAGCAATAATTGTGTCCCCCTGTAATTTTGGCGTATGTAGGAAACATTGTACTTCATTGCTTCAGTGGAGATTTATATTTTTATATTTGGAAAGCAGCAAAGGAATGATTATGCAGATGCGTTCTGCCTTTGAGGGTTGATGTTACAAAGCCAACGTTATTATATCCTTTACTATATGATGTAAATATAAGGTATAACTATGTTTGCAGAATTATGCGAAGCTTCCACCGTTGAGCAAATAAATATAGCCTTTTTATGGTTTTAGTAATTGTTTTAGTAATTGGGATATATTTTATTTTAATATGTATGTATATGCCATCGGCCATAGTAGCTTGCACGTTTCACCGAATATCACAGTAGTTAGCCTGGTTAAGGCGCAGCCGTGACAGCATACATCGATATGGAAGGGAGGATGTTTCTGGTGTCAAGACCTTAAACAATTCGCTTTTTATAAAGAGACGCTTTGGACACACACCTTATTACTGTCTTGAGTTTCGTAGTACATAATCATAATATTTTTTTTCTATTGAAGGTAACAATGCCGAAGCTGAGTGGAGGTAAGCGACAACTGGAGTGGGAAGCTGCTATGGAAGCGATGATCAGAGATATCACGAGCCCCGTGTCCAGTCAGCCGAAGCCACCTATCGTCCAAATCGTTATATACGAATCTTCGGTCTGATCAGATTTGCTTTGTCCCTAAAATTTAAAATTGATAGCTCTTGTTAAAGAGCAAAATACATAAATACACATTCGAGTAGCTTGAAATCAGCCAGTAAATAAATTAATAAATCTTCGTTTAGCTTTCTCTCGATGTTTTTAAAACTTACAATCTCGATAAAAGCTGTTGTACTCACGCTTCGGCACAAAAATAACGCAATATTGCGTCGTGCCGAATTCTCGTGAAATAGCTTCTTTACAATTAAAGAAACGAAAAGCACATACCAAGACATCTGCTGTTAAAACTACATTGTAAAATAAGCAAGTCACGGCTTAAGATACGTGTTCTATTTAAACTTAAACATCCAAGGTGGATGTAAATTGATGGATTTTTCAATAAAACTAGGGAGTTTAAATGTTAATGCAGTATTATAATAATATATAGTGAAATAAGATATTAACATTATGACACTTAAATTTAGTGTAAACGGCGTGAAAATTGTTGTGTTTATTTTTATCAGTTATCTTTCTGAAATGCAAATAAAACAGCGTACTACTTAAATATTTAAAACTCTCTTCAGCGAACTCATAAATAAGCTCATTGTTTTGGTACATAGACAGGTGTCTTGAGACTAATTTTATTTTTAGTCAACGTAGAATTCTTTCATGTCTGTCATATCTTTTCACAAGGTTATTAACATTTAGCTTGATGTTCCTACATCGATTTTATAGATGCCACTATGTGCCATTACGCGACATGTTGCTTTGTTGTATTGGCCTACTTAAATATTCAAAGGTGAACATTGCCCATAGAAGTATTTTAAATTATGGCCCTTTTTAAAATACGATAATTTAAATATTGTATGTAATTGTTCAATTGTTTTTTCTTCCAAATGCATTTTTATAATAAAAAAATGGAAAACCATGCCTTCTTGGCCAATGCAAGTTCAAATTCACTCTTCAATACACAATATATATTTTTTTTAATATTTCTATATTTACATGAATCACACTTACGGTTTACAGTTCTACCAAATCCCTTTATGGTCGTGTGAATTTTTCATTCTACTTTTTGTATAAGTTAGACTGATTTATTACATTTTTATAATATGTGTGTCATATTGTCTGGTGAATGAATGCACGGTAATTTGATTAGCTATTAATAAATAAGGTTCACCTCTCTAATTCCAGCTTCGTAGCCTTTATGTTTTACATTTTTTGAATATTTTTTCTGGAACTTCAATTTCGATAATGCTGTACCTGATGTCAATATTAGATGTAGGTATGTTGGTTGATGAAAAGACATTGATGGATGAATTCAATTTTGAGATTTAATATGTGATTTGGCTATAAGCAATTAATGAATAAATAATTTGCGTTTTGTAAATAATTTTTATTACAACTTTCCATTTTTCCCCACGTTGTTTCCCAGTTCCTTATGTTCATTTTATGTTCTAAAGAATATTATTAAAATAATCTAAGTAAAATATATACAAACTAAAATTATCTAATCTTAAATACAAAGATGGATTGGATCTAGAGAAAATAAATAGCTAGATAAGCAAAGTAGAAGTTATTTTAATATTTTTATTGAATCGTTATTTTTTTATTTCTATCAGACCACGAGTAGGCAGATGTAGTGTAGGATGGCCCTCTGGCCCACTATAGCGACGACGTTAAGAAGGTTGGTGGTAGTGGCTAGATGAGAGCAGCGGAGACCCGACATTTATGGCACACCTTGAGGGAGGCCTATGTCTAGCAATGGATTGATAGAGGCTGACGTGATGATGACGATGATAATATATTTCTATATCACGATATATAAATTCCAAGCAGAAGAATTTTATTAGATAGTTGATGTTGTAAACTACGTAAGTATCGCTGGATGTTATAAATAAAACAATAAAACTTTTATGTCTACTCTCGATACATCTGTTTTTGTTTATATCTATCTGTTCATTCATAATCCAATATGTGGTTTAGCTAATTTTAGCTAAACGTGTAATGTCTGTGACAATGAAGCCAATTCATGTAGCACCAATTTCTGTGCAAATGTTACTTGAAATCAAGTTCGTACCTACGTAATTTTAAGTTGTTCTTATACAAACTGGGTGCCTATTTTTTTGGATTTTAGACTTATTCAATATTTCTGTCCTTAGCAAGTACTATACGATTGGAAAATATTAAACTGTTAGGTTCCCAACGGTTCCATAAAATCAAATGAAGTTATATATTTTAGTTCTAGCCACTAGTAACATGGAATCAATGATCTTATTATATTTTAAAATTCACAAGAGCTTAAGTTGCTTCATTTTTCTTGTAAGAAGAAATTTTAAAACAAACGAGTACTTAATATATTAAGACTCACATTTAAGAAATAAACGTGCGTTGTTCATAATACAACATATAATAAATATAGCGTATTTTGCAAGTTTTCAGGTTCGATTCCCTGTGAAAATTTTGAATAAAAACCGATATCTTTGTATTTGATTATGGCACTCATAATGACTCATAATTCTAACTTACGGCTGCGTGTAAAAGCGTTTTTTTTTATATTTGTACCAATAATCTATATATGAAATGGTAGCAGCTGTAGAACTTATAATAAAAATCATTTTCATTGCCTGAAAAAATAATGGATACCCTCAAAACGTTTATTGGTTTCAAGAAACGTTTGGCGGTGAGTGGCGGGCCACAATAATGTAGAGTCTTTCGATTTTATAGCGTAATAAAATATATTCCAATGTTTGTATAATATTAGTAATTTATTGTGTAAACACGCTCCAGTTGTATCGATGCGCTGAGTTGTGAGAATAACACGCCGAATATTGTAGGCAGAACTAAATAATATGAATATAGTAACTCCTTATTGACTTTAGTGAGGAATAGTTGTACTGATTCGCTTACTGTTATTTTTAGCGTCTGGTGTGATGATGTATAGTTATTATAGTTTACACACTACTCATTATAGTTTAGACAGCCTATAACATACATAGACAATTAGATGGTAAAAAATAGATTGTAAAAATTACTTATTTATGTAAATTTTAAGTGTGATTTTTGTAGTGTGCTCGAACGATTTGAATTTTCTTTAATAATAATTAAGAGTTTTCTCCATAAATACTTGGTACGAGAATTTTCTCAAAATTGGATGCGTCACTTCACATTTCATAGCCATAAATAAATACGTGAGTATGAGCATACGTAACCCTGAGGAAGTGATTCATTGAAAAGAGCAGGCGTAAATTGTGTTGTAGGCACAATGATTGTACCAACCAAAGTTTTTTATAAGTAAGTGTAAGTAATTTTGATATAATATTATAATGTTTCGATAGGAAACAATGTCATATTTTCAAGGTTCATTGTCTCTCTGTCCAAATATCTGAATAATTATAAATTAATCAACACTTGCTTTAACGGTGAAGGATACAGCAAATGGCCTGCGTGGCAGACTATACGCCGAGGCTTCTGAATTAAAGCATTCATTGAATACGAATATTGACAACGTAGTAGGTATAGATACAAAAATATTTATTCAAAGATTTGAATATGTAACAAGGAGTAATATTACCAAATTATACGTAATAAACCTAACCAGGAAAATTTCAGTCGTCAAACAAACATTTTCCATTATGTGCCTCCTGGGATTAAATCGAATCAATGTATTGGCCAATGGCTATCTGCCTCTTGAAGATCAGAGTTTGTTAAAGAACAATAAATTTAGAACAGTGTCATCTCGAGTAGAATGGTTGGCGTGTGACGGAATAAGTGTAGAGTTTCAAGAATGGTATGTTGTAAGTATTTTAACATTTAATTTGGAACGCCCGTGAGAACACGTATTACTTTTCACGTGTGAGAAAATGGGAGCAGTAATCTTTAAATAAAATACCTGCTAGAGTATCCACTGAAATATTTATATGGACTCTGAATAAATAGATATAAAGAACGTCTGTATCAAGGTCGGTATGTATTTTATTTTCATAATACAGAAGTGGTAAATGGTACAGTGGTTTTCATAACACAGAAATAGTACGTCTTATGTTACGTGATGACTGTTTCCACGGATGTTCTCAAACGACTGTTATCTTAAGATAACTGCAGGGCTATGCGTGCTTCTGTGACATGCGTGTTAATTGAATTGAATCCTTTCATGTATCATTGCGTCCTTTATACAGAAATATTATATGTATTATTAAAACATTGTTCTGCAGTCAACCAAGTTACTGTAACTAGCTGTGCGCCGCAGTTCCACCTGCTACTACATAAGGATAAAAAACCGCGTGATTTTATATAGCCTTCCTCAATAAATGAACTAATGAACACAAAAATAGTTTTTCAATTCGAACCAATAGCTTCTGAGATTAGCGCGTTCAACGAATCAAACAAAATTTCAACTTTATAATATTATATAAGTATACACAAGAAAAATTAAGGAAAGAAAATTCAAATGGAACATTAATCCTCACATTACATAGTCAAAATTATCACAAAATATTATTAAAATTATTGCTAATAACAATCATATTATAATATTCGATAGTAAAGCGAAGGGTGTGACCTAGTTTCAGAATGGACGCCAGCACAAATGTAGAGTGCATTAGCGTTTCATTCAACTTCACTTCGCAAATAGTCGATTCACTCCGTCGCCTGATATCGCTATTGTTTGCCGTTTGTTGTTTGTTCGCGACTACCATTTAACTAAAGTAATGTATGAATCTGTACAAATAAACTAAATGACGCTTTCATTTAGTTTATTTGTGTGTGAGATTTCAAAGGACATTACAATTTAATTCATTTTATTTATATGTTTATTCGTTTGTACCTATATAAATACAATAAAAAACACAGTTTTATATTATTCTAATCAATTAGGTAATTATTGTGCACAACGAGAGAAATTACGTAGTGACAGTGCCTTTTACCCAAAATTCAGGAATTATTTACCCTTAAAACGTTTACAGTTCCCACATGAAATATTTAAATGAAAATGTGAATATTTCATAAAATGGGTATACATGTAGTAGTTTCGGAAACTATAAGCACTTTTTAGAGACAAATTATTATATCATCAACTAGTCTAAAATTCAAACCTGTTGTTCTTTTTCGAGGTATTTACATGCCTAATACTCTCAAAGGTAAGTCAGGTTGGTTAAGGGAGTGTAAATATATGCTAATAGATAGATAGCCTAGAAAGTTTGTATCTTCAGAATATTTTTGTAAATGTAAACTATTGAAGAATTTAAATAAACTACGATTTTCATCTCAAACACTTGCATTCTGATATATTTGGGAAGTAGATACGTACATAACATTCTTGGAAAGAAGAATAAATCTGTAGTAAGAGTTAGGTGATCGAGGCAGGTGTAAAAACATCAAAGTGCTTTTAGTGAATTTAAAAACAAACGTTCAATACGTATGTTTGTGTAACAATATCAACTGGAAGTGAATTTTAGTGTAAGTTACGTAGGTTTTTACTAACTACTCACAGTCAAGTTTTTTAAATAGGAGTTCACAAACCCTTCACACATTGTCTTTTACCTACTTATACGTCATACAAACGTCGCAAAAATGAAGAAAAATGATAGTTTGAAGGTGGTAGCACTCTTTGTTTTTTGATAGATACTTATTTCTTCCAGCAGTGTTATTATGAGTTTTGCTAAGATGGCGTTCCTACTTAGTCCTCAAGGGTAGCAGCGGTTGGTCGACCTCAGGTAGGACTTTAATCCTGTCTGGGGTTTGATTAAAAATGTTCATGGGCAACAGTGGCCACTTACTATCGGTGGACTGCATGCTCGTTTGCTCTTTCACGTCCTACTACGTACTATAGAACAATGGATTATTTTTTTTAGAACTGATCCACCGATCATATTGTGACCTTCTAACTAATGTAGCCACTGCAACATTACCTGAGATTGGCCACCCGTTTTTACTCCTGAAAACTAAGTGGGATGTCTCCCTTGGCACACAAAACTGTTAACAATCCAAGAGGTGGTTTTTGTCCAACAGTAGAATATTAGTTGAATTATGAAAATATGAATTTAGAAATTTTAATGGTTGGTTATTAGGTTGCCGGTTACAAGTAGCTTATGATCTATTACGGAATAGAGTTTATATTCGTCATAACGTCTATAACGTCACTTATTATAAAAAAAATACGGTGATTTTGATGTTCGTTTTTGATTATTTTATTTTTGTTGTAGACCAAACAAATCTTGTAATTTCACGGCATAGCCAGGTACGTTTTACTGACGTCAATCAATTTTTTTACTAAGGTGTCTACATTATCTTTTTATAATATAAATGCGATTATTAACTTATCCGTTTTCACAATGTATTTTTTTGTTTAGATACTGATGCGGTATACAAAATTTCAACTCATTCGGTTGGGCTTAAGTTCAGTTGCAAGATTTGACCCTCACCGAATTCGAACTATGAACGCAAAAAATCTTAAATAAAAACTTGTAACATACTAAAACTAAGAGTCAACGTTTAACAGATGTGTGGTAATTTTCCCTATTGATTTCACAATTTTTTATAAACATTCCAATTAATGACCGATGAATAAAAAAATAACAATTTAACAAAAATACTAAATTTTAGTTGGTATTCTTCCAAATTCACGAGTACCCTTAAAAGTATCACAATAATTTCAGCAGACAAAACAATATACAACAAGAGAGTAATTAGTTCTTCAATCAACGCATTTCAGGACTGTTCCCGGCGTTGTCAGCTTCCTGTGCCAAATACTCCGCATTCTTAACGAAGCGAGACTCACGGCAGTCGCAGATAATAATAAAATAAACTTTCGTAAATGACCATTGCACGAGGCAGTAATTCCCTGATTTACAACGCACTTTGGATAGGCGTCTTGAAAGAGGAGCATTGTAAACAGTTTGAAAATTAGATCGCGGCGTGATGACTTCTCGACTCCAGCATAACGTCATGTCATAACTACATGTTGAATAGACAGACGTAAATATGAAGTTCTGAGGAACATTCCGTAAGTAGTTATGACGTTTTTCCAACAGATTATATTTTTTATTTATGTAAAAGCTAAATGTATATTGCTTTAGATATAAACGAGGTCTTCTTTTATCCGAAAGCAAGGAGGTTTATATTTTTCGCGCTCATCTTTGTATATTTGTAATTTTCTTTATAATCGTATCGATGTTGATAGTACCATTACCTCTCTTCTCGTGGATGTCATATAATCCTGTCTCGTGGATGTCGATTAAGGTGCAAAACCCGGGAGATGGACAGCAGTGTCTTCCTGTGTATTATCAGCACCCATTGCGGTCACCAACACGCATGAGGTGACGATTGGCAAATGCCCCCGTTATACATAATTTGAATGTTTCAGGTAATATTTTTGGCACTTTTATGTAAGTTATGACAGTATAAAGTGAGAAAAAATATTTTTCGAACAATGGAGTCTGGGTATAAAATTGAATAGCTCATCTTCAACGTTCCAATGATATTTAGTAAAAACGATAAGAAAAATATAATATAATACAAAATGAGCAAAAAAATCTGAGATATGGTATTATCCACTGGGGAAACTCAGTGGAGGTCGAAAAAATTTTCAGACTCTAAAAATCATGTGTACGAGCTATACTAGGTGTGAGTCAAAGACATAGTTGTAGGTCAGCATTTATTGCATTAAATCTGTTAACATTGCCATCTCTATATATACTAGAAGTGTGTGTTTTCATTAAAAATAACCTGAATTTGTTTGATATAGAATATACCAAAAGACTACGAAAGACACGAAAAAAAATTTATGTATTACCACACACAAATTCCAAAACAAGTTTCTTTAGCAATAGTGTATACATAATGGGACCAAAAGTTTTTAATCACTTACCGGATGACATAAAAGAAATGACTGCTATATGTTTTAAAAGTAAATTAAAAGAAATGTTGATAAAAAAGTGTTACTATAATGTTAATGACTATCTGAATGACAAATTATGCTGACTTTATTTATTTATAATACTTTTAATATTGACTGTTATAATTTATCGAAATAATTAAATTGAAATTGTTAATTGAATATAAATGTTAAATGTTTTCATGATTATTAATTGTACTATGAATTTTAATTTGCACGCCTCTAATTGGTATATTACAGAGGAATATTAATAAAACGTAATAACTATTGTACCTGTAATAATGCAATAAATGAATTATTATTATTATTATTATAAGATAATTTTGAAATAAATGCCATTTGATAATTTTATGCTAGTTGTCAAACAGTATTAAATTGTTTCTATATTATTTCATTTGATTATTCAGAATACACTATCTATACCTATTTGTATATTTACTTCCATCTAGTCGTTAAAGTTATAAAGCGTGTAAAAGATATAAAATATATATGCGCTACAAAATAAGTATTTAAAAAAATACTCTCCTTCCAGGAAATTTGGATAAAACTCATAAGTTACCACAGATATTGTATAGCGAAAAAATGAGCCTTGAAAGTACGTTATAAAGAGTAATATTTGGTACTTTTTACCAGAAAAATAAATAAGGCATTGTTAATATTAAAATATGTGGTGCGCTTCGTCGTACCAGCTAACATAATCCGGTTTTAAATATAATAACTTTAGGTATTTCAGAACCAAAAAGTCACCACTAGGATAAATTTGTGTAGAATTGTAGAAATGTGTCTACACAAATTAATGTCAAAATTGCTGTTAGTAATTGTTTCGTTTTCAAATGGGTTAATTAATTTTTCGCTTCACATCATGTTTTAAACTAATGTTAAACGTTTTTAATCGTTTGCAGACGTACAAATTACAATATATTGCACTAATTAATTTACCGTTCAGATTTATTTGTGTAACTCTCTGTTTATTTATTACGCAAGAAAATTCGAGGTAGTTTTTTTTCTTCTTCTTCTTCACATAGTTTACTCAAAGAAAAAATGGTACAAGTCTAGTGAAAATAGATACAGTCGTTGGAATCTATACCCAAATCAATCTCAGTGTTCGCTAATAGAGTGACGGGCGTGTCATATGTAATTAAGTAGGGTGCGCCTAAATTGCCGTAATTGAACCATGTGTGTACGTGATACGTATTAAGGACCCAATACACGGAATATTATTTTACATCTGATTACATACTGAGTACGGTAATTTTTGAAAACACGTGAAAATTGGATATGAGAGAAGTCGTTAATCAAGACCACACTTATCTTAAGTCTATATTTTCGCAAATACTTGAATTGTTGTGGACTATTCAGGCTCTGAAGCATATAAAAATCTGTTTGTTTGAACTATTACCTAAGAATCTGCTTATTTACGCAATGGAAAGACTAGGTAACGTAAATAGGTACTTTACACAAGTAATACTTTTTATCTTGGTTGGTATCTAGTTCTTACGGTGAAGAAGTATAAGTATGGGGTCGAGAGAGCACCTAAGTTCCTAAGTCTAAATTAATTTCAACAGTAAAACAACATTACATACTTATTATTTAAAACCAAATCGTATCTATAAGTATTACAATAATGAAACAGTGAATATTTCATATACATTATAAATGAGCGGTGATAGTCTAATGGTTGAAACTCGGTCTCTCAATCGAAGGTTGGACGTTCGAAACCCAGATGCGCACCACTGATTTTTCTACAATTATGTGCGTATTACAAATTTAATTATCACTGCATTACGGTGAAGGAAAACATCGTGAAAAAACCTGCACACCTAAGAGCTCTCCAAAAAAAGGAGTTCTCAAAGGTGTGGAAGTCTAGTAATTCGCACTTGGCCAGTGCGGTGAACTAAATTCCTAAAACACTCTCATTTTGAGAGAAAACCCATGCCCAGCGGTGGGATAATAATGGGTTGACGATGACGATATCTACTAAACTTCATCCGACGCTGTTAAGTAACTTCGTTCTAAAAATACATGGACAAAGCTTGAACGATAATTTAATATACCCTTTAGAGAAGTTTATGATTTATCTATCGTAACTCGAGTATAAGACTGATATTGCACAATCTATCTTAGCCCTAATGTCAAACGTCCATTAGGAGTACAAACAAAAAGTGTCAAATTTAATTAAAAAGCTAGTACCTACTACAAAACAAACAGTAACTTTTGTACGTGCGTACGCAACTACTGTCGAAGTTAAGGGTAAGGTTAAGATTACTTAAACATAGGTAATATCGCCGTATACTATCCCAGTTATTCTTATTTTCGCCAGGTTATTAATGAGTTTCTTTGCTAAGTGTCCACAATAAATTTCGATTAATTGAAGGTACATTGTGGAGGGTTTTTATCATCTTAATTCCTTCAGTATTAAGCTGGACCTTAAAGCTGGAAAACGCGTATCATTGGACTATTATAATCACTAGGAGACCAGAAAGCGCAGCGATAGGAAATTAATCAGTAAACACTGGAAGCGAATGCTCGAATTGTTGTGCCAAGCACATTTCGAAGGGAAACGCAATGAGAAGCTTACAAGGCGAGATTTCCGTAATATCCCTAAGAAAGTAG
>MOOZ01002892.1:2053549-2074777 GCA_002930495.1 Cecropterus lyciades
GATGAAATATAGCCTATAGCCTTCCTCGATAAATGGGTTATCTAACACCGAATGAATTTTTCAAATCGGACCAGTAGTTCCTGAGATTAGCGCGTTCAAACAAACAAACAAACAAACTGGAGAGTTTGTTTGTTTGTAATATTAGTATAGATTACGTACTTTCGTACCTTTTTTGTTATTGATCTGTTATTATTATTTTGGATTTAATAAAAACCACTCATAGTGAAGTAACTTCAGCTTTTTCACTTTGAAAAAGAGTTCTATATGAATAAATATTGAATAAATGAGATTTGAATTTAAAATCGACCTTATATTATTTAACGGTCAATATCTGTGTGTAATATTGCAAACGTTGACTTTATCATAACCATGTCAAGTTAAGCGACCGATTGCACTAATTGTACCAATTTCCGATGTAATTTCATAATGTTACTAAGAAAAAATCCGTTGTATAAAATTTGCTGTAGTACATTAAAATATTATGTTAGTGGTATTGTAAGTTAATAAAATAAGACCGTTAGTTTAGTTTACAATTTAAATAGAGCCTGTAGGCCCCAATGCTTTTTAATGCGATTCTTTGCTCCGTTGTGTAATTTAAAACCCTTAATCATGTCTATGGTCTTAAAAATTTGACGACGTGATGTATGATAAGCATTGACCTTTATTTTAAAGGAAGAATAGAACCCACAAAAACAGAAATTGTGCTTATCGTTGCTACACAGATACATTAAATATGTTTATGTCCATTCAACCCCCGAGCCTCGTGGCATGTCATGGCACTATTAATCTTCGTTCGCCATATTCCGCAGGCAAACGATAAGTGGCCCAACGCAAATAACACCATAAAGCCAAATTTTATTGGAAGATGACCTGCGATATTATAGTATAAAGTTATGATGTCCGTTCAAGGGGTTGGGCCATGTTGCATAACGAAGGGACGAATGATACAGTGACCCCGTTTCCTTTTTTACGAAGAATAAAAAAGCTTTATGGCAAAAAAAGGGAATTCTTTCTTTAATGAAATTTTCCTTGTTCATAGTTACAATTTTAAGTATTTAAATCTTACATGTTGACAAAGGAGTTTTGTTCGACTGTAGCATCTCCACTGCCTACTTTGATCTTAAGCCATAAATATTTGTAATTTGTAACTTACATACGGTCGTCACTAGATATATACATCTAGTAAACTCAGTTTTAGAGGTAGTAACTTATCTGTAATTGAATACAGCAGTAAGAAGTGGAAGTCTGGTATTTACAACACATACCTAACAAAAACACGACGTTCTGTTCTTCTCAAATTACTGAATGTGCTGAATTCGTTCAATTTAATTAACGTAGAAGTTGATAATATATTAAGGTTAAAAGGCATAAGTCTGTAAGAATATTTTCACTTGAAATGAATAAGGTCGTCTAGACAGCCTTGATATTCAAAGACAAAGTAAATTTATTTATGTTTCTATAGAAACCCATTCATTCATTTAAAGAAATAATAGTGTTTTATCAATTCTTGAAATTCAACTCCTTTGGAGGAGAATAAGAATGTTCCTTTAGTTTTGAAGTTAGAAACATGAGATTAGATATTAAGGCTTTTGGAAATGGAAATGAAAAGTCGCGTTTAATCGTTTCTGTAAATTTCATCTCGTAGGAGTAAATGAAGACTGGTATGTGGAATTCCCTTAGTTATGAAATCAAAATGTAAAATTTGACTTTGATTAGAAAAAAATAGTAATCCTTTTTAAATATTCCGCATCATCTGTCGTTGTTCTCGCACTGTCTGACTTTAGCTGAAAGTTTAATACTTGATGTAGATGTAGACGTTTATAATAATAGATTTTTTAGTTCTGTTACATAGTTCACTTTACGGTTAATGGTCAATGAACATTTGCAAGACTAGAGGAGTCGTCAACACAATGCAGAGTTTAAAGCAGACCTACTCATAGTAATAATAGTCAATAGTCAGTGAATCTTTTTTGATACAAAGTAAACGTTACATTTTGGGACGATTTGTTTATTACGGTATCTATCCTGTGTGTTAATCGAGATCAGTGTCAGCGTGACGGAAATCGAAATTCAATAATAATTTTTAAATTGCTTGAATAAGTAACAAACATCCAACCATCCTTCGATTCGCAAAGGAAAAAAAACTATTTGTCGCGTATATTTTTACTTTGTTATTAATTTAATTATATATTAAGTAAAAGAGATATTTTATTTTTTATTGCTTTACTAAAAACCAAAAAAAAAAAATACAGTGAATTGGTTTTATTACTAGATTTTACTTGAAATATAGTTTGAGTGCTTTTTATTAATGTTAATGCTCTATGTTCCCACAGGTCCTTTTTACTTTCTGGGATAAAAAGTATTCTAAATGTTAATCTCTAGGATGATTTACTGCGACGTCAATTCTCTTCAATATCCGTCCTGTAATTCTCGCGAGATTTGTTCTGAGTTGAGTTACACGCGGCTCCATGAAATTTTAATTTTCTTATAAAATTTTATTTTACTTTCACTCACTCTTTTGGTTACACCTAATGGTTGACACTGCTGCCCATGCACATCGGAAATCAAACTTAAACAAGATTAGTCCTGTGTGAGATGCGTTACCCTTGAATCGATATTGGAAAATCTAAGTTCTTTTACCTTACCACCTTTTTTAAGTTAAAAAAAAAAGTTTTTATAATAATTGTTAAAATAGAAGTGGCGGTGATGCCGCTGGAATTGCATCATGATGAGTTCTACTAAGTATATTAAATATTATTACATTGAATATTAAGGATAGATATAAGATGTATGATAAATCAAGAATAAATAAGCAGTAGATTTGTTTTTGCGTCAGTGTGCTTATTCCACTTTAGGTTCGCGCGTAGAATGCGTAATGTTCTATATTATATATGTTTAAGACCATTATACAATCATGACAGTCTGTACAAACAGTGTGAGCTCATAATTATGATAGATGAGTGAGATCCGAGGTGCTTATACACCAGGAAGGGGAACTTTGTTATATGTAATGTGTGGAGGATTAGGCAAGGCTTTTAAGCTTCCGCGACCATTAAAATGATTACACTATTTATATCAAGGAAATATGGAGCAACTTTAGTATGGCCGCTGAGTGAATACATTCCTGATGATACTATGACAACAAAAAACCTGCTGCTTAAACTGAAAAGAGAAAAAAGTACTAAAATTATGAAAATTAAAAAAGAAATCTTAATATATATAAATCACGTGTCACGTTGTTTGTCCGCTATGGACTCCTAAACTACTAGGTATATAGTATAGGTATGAAACCATGACCATGTTATAATCTGTAAACGGAACTCTATTACTAAGACTCCGTTGTCCGTCTGTTCGTCTGTCCGTCTGGCCGTCTGTCTGTCACCAAGCTGTATCTTATAAACCGCGATAGACAGTCATTTGTTTTTTTACAGATGATGTATTTTAGTTGACGCTATAACCACTTATGCTAAAAATAGAATAAAATAAATATTTAAGGGTGCTCCCATACAGGGACGTGGAAGGGAAACGTGATTTTTTTGCTTGAAATTAATAAGGGCAACAGGTATACGCTTGAAATATTCACAGAATATTAAGTTATAAATTCAAATTGAAAATAAATAATGAAATTAAAAAAATATAAATATTGAAGGGGGGCTCCCATATAACAAACGTAATTTTTTTTGCTGTTTTTATAGATAATGGTTCGGCACAACAGGAGGTGATTTAAAAAATAGTATTTTTCCCATAGTCAGATATATTATGTCTTGCTTTATCTCTGGTTGGATATGCAGAAAAACAATACATTTTGCTGCCAGATAATACCTAACGATGCATCAAATATTGTATACAAAGAAGTATTGAACAATTAAAATAATAATAATAGTTTTAATGTTCGCTTGGAAGGTTACAAACAAAGGTAATTACAACAAGATTTTATATAATAGAGAATACATGTTTCGCAAAAAAGCCATGCAAATAATTCCATAAATCTCAGGTGATCTTCACTGAGTGTCATTTCTTTACACGTTTAGCAAGAGAAGCAATAGAGACCAAAAAACATCCTAAGAACTTTAACAGAGAAGATGGTATGAAATTAGAGCAAACGTGGAATTTAGTGGTTAGTTTATGTAAATCACAAATAATGCAAAGTTTGGTGCGTAACGCTTCAGTTAGTGTTGTGTGTCGTGATATAGAACCTAAAAAAGAAAAACGAACTAGACGTAGGGTAGATAGGTTAATCTACCACTAGTGCTTGTCACCGGTTTCTCCCCGCCACCTCAGTTTCGCCGTGACCACGATCCATGCAACTGGGTGGAAATATGACAAAAAGCAATTCAAAACCGCATATCGTGGGTAACCGTAACATATTAAAATATATCAATTCCACGATAATATTAGTCTAATATCATATATTGCCATGCAAATAGAGACATATTTACATACATACACGGTCATAACATAACCCTCCTTTTAGCAGTTGGGTAATAAACCCTAATATTTTTATATATTATAAGCTGAGCCCCGCGATTATGTCCGCGTTTAAAAAATGTAACTTAACATATTTAAATATAGCCGAAGTTTTAGATCTTATACAATTTTAACATTATAGCATTGTTTCAGAAAGGATTGATAGCAACTGACAGTATCGGGGGCCGCGTGCGCGTAGAGCGTGCGTAGTTTCTTACGTTTTAATTTTTTGTGCGAAACCCCAAAATTTCCTAAAATAGACGTAGCTTAAGTTACGCCCTATGACAGACAAAAATTTTAGTAATTGATGTTATCAGTATCGTATATACATACTTCCATATGCATTCGGTAAAAAAACTGTTATTTTGATATTACAAACAGACACTTCAATTTTATTTATATGTATAGATAATGTTCAAGTATCACTATCGTCATCTTTAGAAATGCACAACTGACACCGACTGACAGCCTTCAGGAATGTATTCTTTTAGCGGCTGGACTTTATAAAGTTTTTTCAGTCTTTTAATGAAAACAAAATCTATGGGAAACTCGCCTTAATACATTAACACACGCTTTCTACACTCATAGCCCCACAGTAGGATTTTCTCCTGTAATTAACGACTCACATTTGCATTATACTGAATGTATCCATATAAAACATGGATTCGAACATTTTAATATGAAAACGATATATAATATTTATTATTTTTGTATTAGTGACAATGACAATTATAGGCTTATTGTCAATGACAACATCGTTATTTACCTTTTCTAAATCAACTCGTTTTATACGATAATCTGTAAGAAAATGTCTACTGATATGCTATTATTTGACAACGCTAAAATTTCCCGGAAAATCATTATTATCTTTTGCAAACTGATCCATCAATGAGTATGATAAATTAGAGGGCGAAGAAAAAAAAAGAAAATGCCACTTTCAGGAAACTTTCGACGAGGTTAGCTTCTTTTATAAAAAGCCAATCAATCATAATTATTGTTAAAGTATTGTTCCATCATGTAAATCATAACCAATTAACACAAATTTGTTTAAAATTTGTTAACTTACAATTCTTTCGACATTCCTCAATCTATAAGAGTCCGATAACGGACAGATAAGATTTTAATGGTCAAAGTTATTTGGTACATTACATTCAAGTTCAAATTTGTTTGTTTGCTACTTTGTCAATCGATATATCGTCTATGTTGGTCATTTATGAATATAAATTAATTACATTAATTTGGAAATGTACAATGTAACGTGTCATATGTTACATAAAAAGAAGAAAATACATACAAAGATTTTTATATCTTTGTATGTATTTTCTAGGACTTATCTCTATTCAAAACACTTATTAGATTAGTTCACAACAGATTAGTTATGCACAGCAAAGCGTGATTTGATGTCATGTCCTACTATATTGTGTTGTAATAAAAAATATATATGATGTTACACTTATTCGTGATTGATATAATTATAATCATCTCCTTCACTTATATAGAAATGCTGATGGCTTTAAAAAATGCAAAGAAAAATAAAGAAAGTAATGAAGAAAATGAAAGTTCTTCAGACAATACTGCAGAGAACCCCAGTAAGGCTCCGGTAATGCTAGAACCTGTGAGCTCCAATAAACAATTGAAAATAGAAAATGAAGACGTCAATATTGTAGAAAGGAATAGTAACATGATTGGACAACCAAGAAAATAGCCTCAAATAAACATACACCTGATCATTGATTATGAATAACAACGTATCTCATATCTATATAGGTATACCTAGATTTAACTAAGCAATCTCAGGTTACATAATTGCCCTTTAGGTAATCTACGTTTACAATTATTCAAAAATTCCTAAAATTATATCATAATCTCAATACTGTAAGTGCCTACTAGGGTTGTGTCAGATATCCGTATCCGTCTCAGTATCCGTGGATATCCGATGCAGGAGAACGATCTGTACCTGTATCCGTTCTGTTACTATTAAGGCGGATATTAAACGGATATTTTATATCTATTTTATAATTTATAAATAATTTATGTATTCATGACAGTATTAAATTTCATATTGTTTATAAATTAGAGTCCCATATATTTCTCGTTTCTATTGCAAAAATCAAAAATGTAATTTTATGTTGGTACATATTTTTACAATTTACTTTGCAATTATGGGGCAAAACGTAAACAACGATAGATTTGAGGAAACCTAATGAACTCGTACTAAGGGCACAGGTGGAATCATGTTAATAAAGCAACTGTAAGACACGCTTAACATGTGAATTCATTTGTAAGAAAGTTGAGGTATTCGCGAATTTAGATACCAATCTGTATCCGTATCCCTATCCGCGGATCTACTATTTAAACTCTAGTAAGTATTTAAGTACCTTTTATGATGTTGACTTGTAATTAAAATTAACAGATCATAAAACTTGTATTTATGATACTAAATGCCTTATTAGAATCATAATATATATAACATTTTATGATTGTGGCAAAAACTCATTTTAATGTTTAGTTGATGACGCTTGTGAAGAATTAGCGATAAAAATATGAAGTCTAAAAATTTTGTAAATATTTCAATCTTAAAATATTCTTCAGGTTTCCCTGTCCCATAATGTAGTCACGTTGCCTATCACATTTGTTTAGTTGAAGTATTAGTAACTGATAGCAAATTTTATATAGCAATAAAAACTGTTGTTATGGCACGATTTTTTTCGTTTTTTTTTAATGTTACGATCTTCGCTTACCTTTAAGTTTTTACTCCTTTATTACGTCACTAAGAGGCCGCAAGATACTCTACTTGAAGGTTGATGGATTTTTTTTTGTTATCTATGGCTGTTAATCAATCCGCCGAGTACATTTAAAACATAGGAGTATAATATAATAGTATATATGATATAATATCGTAAAAGAATACATAAAAAGAACATGAGAATATTAAAAAAAAAACTCTTTAAAATTAGAATGAATTACCTTTGTTACAGTAGAAAATATTGGCGCCTTTTATGTAATTATGGTACCACCTACAGTCAGTTTCAAATGACTATTATTTATTAATAAATAGTTGCTACAATCGCGTCACTTTTATACAGGCTTCATGAATATATGGTGAATACTGAATCCTCGCGATTATATACAAGTAGCGGGCTCATCACCATTTGACTCCAGAAACACTACATCCTCACTTATTTCTGCTTCATATTCGCAGTTCCTAGAGCTGGTACTTTCTAGCCTGCATGGTGTAGCAAAGATCGGTTCGATTGATTTGTCGATTGACATAATTACCACTTACTAACAAGTAGAAGGTATGGTCACTTCCTATTTTAATTCAACGAAATATGAATATAACTAGTTTACCTAAAATCAGATTAATAAGTAGTACTTTTAAGTAAAAATTGTGCCCGCCAACAGCGACACCAACACGATTGGATTGATTTATATGTGGAGCATCGTAGGGAGCTGACTTGGCTGCGTCAATGTTATTGTGAGTCTCTAGCGATACTCATGGTGTCATCTATGTAAGAGGAAATGTTTTCCATGTTTTTTTATAATATGGAAGTAGCAAATGCATGAGCATGCAGCCCCCTGATGGTAAGTGGCTACTGCCGCTCATGGACATCTGTAATCAACCCCAGGTAAGATCAAAGTCTCACCTAAGGTTAGCCACAGATGCGTTGCTACCACCGAGGACTAAGATGCAATGCCTTGGTAAAGTATGTCTCCCTTACCAACCTTTCAGACCAGAACACTGCTGTTATTAGGCAGAAAGGAGTCGAACTACAAAGAGTTCTACCCCTTCAAAATGTAAATTGAAAACACATATCTTTCTTATGAAGAACCTTCTCTAGTCCTCTTATTTCGAATTCGGTTTAAAACGGTTGAATAACAGTCTGAAATCATGTGTTTGATTGTAAGGGGCGGTGATTGAACTCGTGACAGTCGGGGTTGAATTGATATAAGGACGCGGCGGGTTGGCGCCGAGCCACGTCGATTTTCCTATAAAAGTAAGGACATAGATGTACTGAGACTAACACCTATAATATAAATAATTTTATAATACCAGTAACTCACTATACCTGCAAGTAAGTCACTATCATTTTGTACATATGTATTGTAAAGTCAGAAAGTAACAGCGAATATTCAAAAACTTTGTTCTTTTGAAGTACAAGTTTATATACAAAATAGCTTTAGTGATTTTGGAATGAAATGAAAACATTACCTTACGTTTGTAGAAACAAGCTTTCTATGTTTAACCCCCATAGGATTTCCCTATGTCAGATGTATATTTTTGGCTGCCCGAAAATCGAACTCGAATCGGTCAACACGTCAAATTTATTCGCTACTTGGCTCAGCTACATAGTGGGTTTATATAAACTTATGTTATCTTGTAAATTGTTTGGACTCTCGGCTAGTATACGTTCTACAGTACGCGTACTGTGTTGAGCGGCTAATAGGGAGCTTTCAGGGCTACTGACGGCAAGAGCAAAGGGCTCGGGTGATTCTACCAGCGACCTCTGGGATTACGATTTATATACATACTAATATATTATTATTTTGAAATAATTGAGGGCAATTTGCAACAACATTTAAGGCTTATTAACGATAGGTGTACGTCAAGCCTAATGGCTTCACCGCGCCAGAACCAGAGCCATAATTTGTTTCCTTTTAGGTCACCCGGCTTTTGTTCCATGTAAGAAATTCAAGTTCATCCATAATCTAAAAAATGTAATATATCTATCTTACCTAATTTAATATTTAGTTATCTTTCACATAAATTTAAAGTAGCAAATTATCATATAATTCCTGGTGGTACAATTCACCAGTACCCATCACTCGAAAGGTAGAACTATTCAAGGTTTGATTCCAAAGTCGCTACCGTGATACCTAATTCTGACTAATAACAAGAGTGTTAACTGGTATGTTCTGGGCTAAAGAGTGTGTTAAAGGAGATACCACTATACGAGACGATTCAACTCGCAAGTTCTCGTGTGTGGCAACGCATCTATGACCGACCATAGGTAGTGTCTAATCCTATCTGGAGATAATTTAATACATGGCTGGCGGTCGCAACTTATCATCGCATTAGACGATCAGTCCAACTCTGTTGTTCTTTTTGCATTACTAGCTCTGAGGGCTGAGTTCGAACACACTGTGAAAGTTGTTATTAAATATTGACGAAGAAAACATTGTAAGTGGTCATAATATACAAAATCTTAAAAATATATGTAATTTAGTAAAAGAACGTAATTAAGTCTATCCCATTTTTTATGTCCAGTTTTTACTATGTATTGGATTATTACCTGTTTATGTTGTAATAAACTTTTTATTATTAGCAATTACGCAGCAATCACAATTAAGTAATATTACTTAACGCCTTCTTCTGTATATATATTTGATTTAATAAATTGAAATGCCTGGTTCGGAGTTGTTATGTTATCAAAAATAGTGAATATAAGATTTAAAATAATTGAGATGACGGTTAAAATTGGATACCGCGATCTCGATGTCTCAGATAAATCTTAGATTTATGACCGTGAAATGTGAGCCAGTGCGCCATATATTGTCGACATGGCTATTGGATTGTGTAAGGAGCAATCTTGTACGATATTACAAAGACATTGCGGTGTCGCTCTTACCAATCTTAGTATGTGAGTACCCTGCATCATGTTTCCGGGTAATCGTGAATTACACGTACATAGACGAGCGATATGACAATATTACGACAAGTAGTCACTTTCACTTGGTTAGTTCAACCAACTAATCACTCGACGAAATAGATGAGATGTGGTTATAAGAGTAACTTATGCTAATTGATATTAATAATTAGTTTTGTGAAATCGTCTCCAACTATACACATGAGAAAATGAGATGTCTTCGGAAAAAAATATTATTCCATACGTACCTTCTGTCAATCTAACTCTACCGATCTACACAGCTTTTGCAACAAAAAGAACGTTACGTGTACGTTCTATTATTATAAGAAAGATTATAATGATTCAAATAAAGTCAATGACTCAAGATTAGCCATAGTCATGAACTTCAAGTATTTTTTATGAAGATTATACTATTGGAACATTTTGTTTATTAGGTATATATTGATTCACAAGTAATTTTATTGACACTGCTTTTTGTTTCTCTGCTGGAATTATTGCTACTAGTTGCCCTTCGCAGTGGTCGAGGTTCGACTTTCCTGTATCAATCCTTCACTGTATGAACTTTAACCATACTTATTCTCACACTCCTCCACGCGCGCATTATTCGTAAAAAGGGAATCAAGGTTTTCGCTTCACGTATTTAATATAATATCTCTAAAAATCCATATTTTTTCTGTAAGTATATGAAATTACTGAAATCGAAAAAAAGAGACATTATTAGCCGCATTAATTAAAAATACAACAATTGCTTTGAACCAGCAATAACAAATTATATATTTTTTACCTGTATGATATTGTTAATGCAGATTGCTGCTACAGAACGTTCTTTAATGTATCTTAATGCTACACAACTTATATTACATACATTTGTTAAAGCGAGCGGTATTTCACGTGGTATTTTTTTATATTAAATGGGGCAAACAAAACTTTTCTGTTTGACATTCAGTAAGACCACTCTATGTCTATGCCAGTACTCTATGTCTATAGACAAAATGATAAACAAAAGAAACAATATGACCACAGAGATATGCGTGTAACAAATACGTGTGTTTGAGTGTGTCAAATGCATTATAGTATGTGTAATCTTTTATTTATTGATTTAATGTACTGTATAATCATTATTATGGAAAAATATTAGCGTTCTGCACTTCTGCTACATAAAAACTATAAGTATGCCAAATTTCATACTCCTCCGTCCACGCAATTTTTGCAAAAAGGGGTCCAAAGATTTTGCTTCACGTACTAATATAATGGTTTACATAATCAACCCCACCCTCAAAGTAAAACCATAAAATTTTAAAGTGTATTCTTGAAATAAATAATCCTATCACGCTGATATGAGACCCAAATCCAACATCAAGCTTCATTGGCTACAGTGACAGCTTTCGGTCCGGTGGACGATGCGTGTAATATAAAAGCTACTGACAGTATTAAGGTGAACAAAATAAAATCTTATATATATATAATCACCTTCATTAAAATTGTATAAATATATAAATGAATAAATATATGAACAAAAATCCAAATTAAAACGTCTAATTAAAAAAAAAAATTAATCCGGAACTCAGGTAGTCTAAAATTTGTTCAATGTGTGTAATTTTGATGTTTTTTTACAACAACTTACAAATTAAGTAAATGGTATATTGTTAAAAAGCTACAATTTCAGTTATATGTAACGCAGGGCTCAGCTAGTACTTAATATTTTTGTTCAACATTGACATGTCAAATTACTGTTTTTCATAGATAATGCCGTTATATTAACTGACATTGTAACTATGGCAACAATTGTATTAATCTTGAAATCATAATATTATCACAAAGTATGTTTACATCTCTGAATTAATATTCATGTACATAATTGAAACATTTTGTTTGTAGTTTTGTTGTAGATAAAAGCCTTTTAATCATGAATTCGGAAATGGATGTACCAAAAAAACGACGACTTCCGAAGCTTATGGCTTGTATGACAAAGAATAGCTTAGAAAATCTTCGAAATAAAGCTCTCTTTAGTTTAGATGCTCTAGACGCAAAGGGAATTAGAAGGTAACTAAATATACTAAATAAACTTAATGAAAAAAAAACAACAAAAATAATTATGCTTTTCTCCACGTATCTTGAACATTTCACGCTTATAATGAGTGAGGTAATATAGTATAGTATTACATTAGTACAGATAAGTATTGCATCACAAAAGGCTTTGAGTGATAAAAAAATATACAAAGATAAACTCCGTCTCATATGTTGTAACCTTGCAAAAAATGAAATTGATGATATAAAATCAATCACAAAAAAATTTAAGTACGTGTTATTTTTTTCGGTAATTACATCAAAGTAAAAAAAAACGATTGGCTACAAGCTTTTTTCATAGTATAGAAGTAAGCAAGCGAACAATACAACAAAATAACTAGAAGAACTAGTTCTTCTAGATATTTATTCATTGATAACCATGAACATGTGTCTCAAATTCAAATTCGTTTATTTTGGAAATATATAATCCAATTGTCTCCAATCCATAATAGAACTAGTGTACAAAAGAATTTGATGTTGGATAAGTTGCTATCGCTATACAGTGGTGTCGATATATAGCATTGATTGTCTAATGGTTAAAACTCTATCTCTCAATCGGGATGTCTGGAGATTAAATGACAGACATGCACCTCTGATTCCTCAAAGTTATGTACGAACTAGAAATTAATAGGTATGTAGATAATCATGAGGAAATCTATATGACTGCGCACCGTGGTAGACTATGTTCTATACCCCTCTCAATATGTGCCCAGTAGTGGGACAGTAATAGATTGAGGTCGAAGTTACTACTCTTATGGACTAAGTTAGAACGACCTATACTTATCGTCCAGATAAAACCACTTCAACGCGAGTATGCGTGAAATATATGTGGAAGTAGCATCATTTTATTGAACTACAAAAACTTCGTCTACATTAAATTATTGTAGTAGAAGTATTCGCGA
Source organism: Cecropterus lyciades (assembly GCA_002930495.1). NCBI lineage: Eukaryota > Metazoa > Arthropoda > Insecta > Lepidoptera > Hesperiidae > Cecropterus > Cecropterus lyciades. Next base: position 2,066,634 of record MOOZ01002892.1, read on the forward strand.
ACCACAGTAACAAATGTAGAGATGTTTTGAAATCGGTAGGATTATTTGATTCAAGATCGGGTTTTCTGTGTTATCATATAAATCTTCACTTTTCTACTCCTTTTACATCTTTCTTAAAGGCGAAAATTTCCGCTGCATGAATGTCTCATCCTTGAGTTAAGAGAATCAGGATACAATGAATCGTCAGACTATTTGCAAGATCTAATTTACGACAACTTGCAACTATTAGCTGAAGATGATATTGGAATTGTTGTTGATCTAAGAAAAAGGGAGGATTACTTAGAGCATATTGCTTCAGGTCTCATAAGAGCTGAAAGAGAACGAGATAAAGGTATGTTTTATTTTATTCTAGTGATGTAAGATGTGGCATGACTAACCCAAATAAAGAATTCGAGTCTTCAAAAAAATTGCTTCTATCCAATCGTTAAAGCCGTAGAGAATGAATAACCTCATAACATGAAGGGACAAATTGTAAAAACAAAAAAATTATAAGAATAAAAACAAATAAGTATTTTTTACAAAAATATTTTAATTATTATATTTGTTATATTAACACTTAGAAAAATGTAATTATTTTTATTATTTCTATTATATTTTAGCTTGAAAATACAGATTTTTTTAATTTCCTGTTGTCATTAATGTAGTAATATTATTTTTAGAAAATACGAAGAAAGAATGCTTGGAGCTGCTTGCGCTCGCATTGTGTTACGCTGAACGGGGAAAGGGTATTATCTGGTTGGCAGAAAAATTCTTCTTGGCATCCATAGCTGTATCTAGCCAGTACTTGATCGACGGCGGACGCCAGAAAGGATGCTGCAAATATCATTATGCCAAATTTCTACTCGATAAATGTATGTTAATTCATACTAACTAAATAAAAGTCGTACTAATTAATTTGCTGGTAAATGACTTCTTACTGCCCATGGACATTTGTAATGAAATCTACATTTTGTAGACTGACACAGACAAAGATTAAGTTACAAAGCCTCAGACAAAGTCATTTTATTTAATGATTTTGCTCTCATATACCGATTAGTATTTATTTATTTATCTTATTTATTTATAAAAAAGTGTAGTTTACAAGATTACAGCTCGCGCCAAGGCCTTGCAAACGCAACAATAACATAATTAAACAATATACATAGAAATTAAAAATTAAACAATAATATCCACAATATTTTTTAAAATTAAGCAAACATATTGATAAATTAAAAAAAAAATAAACAAAATTCATGATAATATTTAAAAATAAATGCATTCAATTTATCATTAAATACGTCGACATCTCAATCTTATCTTAACATACACTTCACACTGAAACACAAACAGCGTTTAAGACTGCTGTGCTCTGAAATATAACCACTATGGTTTCTTCTAAAATCTTTGAGATGTTAGAAATACTGTTTTTTTAATAATAAATATCGTAATATTGTGACATTATCATATTTTTGTAGTATCTTATTAACTTCATTATCTATATATTATTGAGTAAAAATTAATTTTACACTCAAAAATTTTGTCTATTCCATCATTTTGGCACTTCACATGAACATTTTTATTATTGATTTACAGTATTAAATGTACAGTAAAAGTTTTAGAAGGCGGGCATGATTTATTTTTACAATTGCAAATATACAAAATGTATGCATTTTATTTAATGACTACTTCAATACTTATGAATAACAAAGTAAATAAAGGTGAACATCGAATGGGCTCCGTAAACTTTCAATTATTTTAATACTAGCGATTATGGTTCTTACTCTAAATATAAAAACCTATCATTGTGTTTAAATAAAATATTAGATTTTTTTATTGAATGCTTCAAACTTTGTATCAAATAGATATATTTATATAGTAAGGGTTTCCTTAAAAATCATAATTCATTCGTCATTTTAGTATCGTACTAATGTTATAACTTTAGTTCCAGATGGAGATACTGAGGAACCTTTTGTCATTCTTACTGAGGTCCGAGATAGTGCTATTGGAAGAGTTAGTACTTTACGTTATGCAAAATCAATCTATTTATTCTACAGCTGAACATAACAGATGACCTTTGATCAAAATTTATGCGTAAATTATATGTAAAGTGTATAAGTATAAACCAAAAATAAATAGAAAATTTCTGCACTGTAATACGAAAACAACAATAAGTCGCTGACTTGCATGAATTACTACGCAATGGAAAATTAATCAACTTTAAGTTAAACATATAGTTTTATTCTTGTTACCTTATTTTGAAACCGAAGCTTGGTGCAAATTGCATTCTGGTCAATGGCCTTTAAAATTTTATTATTGTTAGTCCATTCATTTAAAAAACAAAATGTATTGTTTAATTTTTACCTGTCTCTCCGGTACAATTTGCGTTTTGTAAATTTGTCTTGTAATAGTTAATATTCCTTAGCATTTAACTGATTATCGATCGTATAACACCTTAGAGTTTCTCCAGGCTAGGACATATTTAAAGGAATTATCTTTCTACGCAAGGATTGGCCGCTTTATGAGGCTGAGAATGAAAACGAAGAAGTACCACCAGACACCGTGTTTGCCGTTAGCGCAGTACAGTTGCATAGAGTCCTGCTAAGTAAAGCCAGGAGTGCGCGTAAAGTTGATCCAGCCAAATCGGAGAGGCTTTCACGGTTGGCAGAAAGGAGGGCTAGAGATGGTTAGAGATATTCTAAGCCGATTTGTAAATAATTTTAGAATAATGAACTAGAATATGGCAACGCCCCTATGCAACCATGTTATGTAAGTAGGCCAACCATTTAATAAATTTTTGGAAAGGAAAACCTTCAAAAGGTACACGGCGCCCTAGGAGCGTCACCGAAGTATGTAGTTCCGGAATCAGAATAGGGCTACGGTATCCCCATGTCTGTCTTACTAGGCGATTAAAAGGGAGCTTCCGGGGTTTAGGGCGGCTAGAGTGGGAACCCGATCCGCCCGGTCAGCTACCTCCGGGAAGGACGAAGGTATATGTGATCACCACCATCGTAAACGCAAGATGGTACGGTGGACTTTTAAGCCCACCTGGGCGGAGCCGACGAAGCTATGCGCTCAAAAGACTCCGGTTAAGTTCCTTTGAAGATCCCTGAGTTGCCTTCGCAGCTCTGAAGACGGCCACCGAGGCGGTTTTAGTTGGTTAAGAGTCCCACATAATTCGTCGTCGCCCCTACGACGTTGGGTACAAGATGAAGGTTTCGCCCTCGAAAAAACAAAAGTAAAGGCTTTGCAATAACGTGACCGAGCGTGTTTCGTACCTAAGTCAAAATGAATAAAGACGCTGATAACGTACGATTTTACTAGAATTTCACTGTTATGAATAATTTTTGTAGTTAATATAATAGATGCTGAAAATTTTAATACTAATGATCTAATTTGAATACTAATGATTTCTTTTTAGCTTTTTTGTACTTAGTTATAAATATTTAAAATAATTAAACTTTTAGCTAACGATATACCAAAAACGGCAGAAGCTATTCTTGAAATTGGAATTAGTCAATTAATCATGAATAACCTCAATAACGCTCAGAAGACTTTTGATAAAGCACTCAAAATATACACAGAAAGTAACAATATTGAAGGCTTATGTGACACTAAAATGCATATGGCTGCTGTAATGCAAAGGTATATATTTATCTATATTCCATAATTATGTAGGTTTCCGAATGTGGTAGAACTATAAACTATTGGGTAACAATGACTACTTGCCATTAAAAATGAAAAAATATCTTAATCATGATCATGTATCTACAAATATTATAAAAAGAAGTCCCCGGCCGCATCTGTCTGTCTGTCTGAAAGCGATAAACTCGAAAACTACCAAACGGATTTTAATACGGTTTCAACAATAGAAAGAGTGAATTTCTGAGGAAGGTGTAGGCATATAATTTATTATGCTTTTATGTAAATTAACAGAAGTACAGCCATAAATGTTAAAGAGGTCGCAAAAAATCTCGCCAACTAGGAGCTTTCCACGCGAACGCCGCGTAAAGCAAAGATACAGTGGAGTAATTTACTAACGAATTCAAAATCTATAAAAATGCTACAAATAAGTCCGCGTTAGCATATCTCTATCTCTTACGGTTGACTTACAATAACCATTTTTATGTTCAAATTTTTAATTAAAAACATTACGTTATTTTCAAAGCTATTTTCTTTAGTTCAGTATTAATCCTTATCCAAATGAGTATGTTAGTTAACTTAGGCATTTAATGCAGATTAAAATTGTCCTTACACTATATCAATCCGATGAATAGTTTTTGAGATATCGTCATTAGAAGTAATTAGCAGCGAAACATTTAAAGCTCGGCGAGTCCGTCCTCTCTGTCCCGCATCACTCGACCGCTTGCTCATCTATACTAATATTATAAAGCAGTAGAGTTTGTTTGTTTGGTTGAACGCGCCAATCTCGGGAACTACTGGTTCGAATTGAAAAAGTATTTTTGTGTTGAATAGTAAATTTATCGAGAAAACCTTTAGGCTATATCACATCACGTTATGACTAATAAGAGTGAGTAACTAAAGAAAATGTTGCAAAAACGGGAAAATATTTTTATATTTTTGAGAGCTTACCTTGCGTACGCTGCGTAAACGGTGAAAATTACGCAAAAAATTACAAAATTACTATAAAATTACTATAATACGAAATTATTCCCCTTTAAAAGTTCTAAAAACAAGTCCTCGACAGCATATGTCTAGCTTTTAAGGTTGACTCACTATAACCTTTTTAAAGGTATTCAAATTAGTCCTAAATTATTTTTGAAGGTGTTTTAATAAACATGATATTAATTAGTATCCAAATAAATAGTTATTTATTACAGGCACTTAATTTTGAACAAAGTTACCCTTGACAGCATTTGATTTATGCAACGAATATGTTAGGAGTAATCATAGTTCTAATATAACTATGCAAAAAAATAATGGTCAAATAATAGGTCTTTACCTATGAGATTGCCGTTTTTCATGAAATAAATGAAGCTTATTATTTTTCTATATTTTCTATTTCTATTAATCAAAGTAATCACACATACAATCAATGCATCTTTGCCAACGCATTGATAGCTTATTGATGCCCTTCTTGAAGAAATCAGCTGGACGGGAGGCAACAAATTCTTCATAGGCATTTAGTACTGCCTCTCGGGTATTGAATTTTTTTTCCGGCAATAAGTTATCCAAATTTTAGAAATGGTAGAAGTCTGTAGGCGAAAGGTCTGGTGAGTCCGGCGGATGACGGAGGACTTCCAACCTCAGCTCTTGTAGTTTGGAGACCGTCTGCTGTGCAGTATGAGGTCGCGCAGGAGCACTTTAGCCGAACGATTGACCAAAGCTGGTTGGAGGCGTGCGAGCTTCTACATCATTGTGTTCAGTTCTTCACAGTACACATCTGCAGTAATGCTCATCCCGTTTGGTAAGAAGCTGTGATGAATTACACCCGCGTTAGACCACCAGACAATGATCATTACTTTTCTAACTTGCTGAGCGCTTACGATTGTTAAACAGGATCCATTTCTCGTCACAAGTTACAATGCGGTTTAGAATTCTTTCATTTGTATGCCTGTTGGGCAGTGCAAGGCACGGCTGGATGCGTACTTCGCGCTAGCGATCATTGAGTTCGTGGGGTACTCATTTGTCAAGCTTTTTTACCTTGCCAATTTGAAGCAAATGGGCCATTATTGTTTTGATGCTAACGTCGAAAGCTGCTGCTAATTCAGCCGTAGATTAAGTATCATCAGCTTCCACAATCGCCTTTATTTCGTCATTGTCGTCCAAAGTTTTTGGACGACCACGGGATTCATTTTTTAGGTCCAAATTTCCAGAACCCGCTTTCGCTTCCGCTTCCGCTGACCCACTGTGTCGATAGCTGCGAGCAATGCTTCGAGATTCACTGTAATTAAGTACATTAGATCTACTGTATTTTTAACTTTGTTTCTGTATACTTTAACGGTTAAAATAGTGTAGAAATCTACAGTATTTGCCAACAATGTACTACTGAGCAAATAAAAGAATTTTATAATTTAATTTGATACAGTTTATTTTGAAATTTGATCGAGGAACGACCTTTTTTTTGGTTGTTTTCACAACCAAAAAATGTAGGCAGAGAACATAGATGACCTTATTTTTTCAAGATAAAGTCCCCTTCAATAGCCTTTTAAATGTCATCTATATAATTTTGTACAAAATACAGTATTTATAAGTAGGAATGCTGTAATATTACAATCACGATCATCGGCAAGCACTGGCTGCGAGGTACCATGCCGCGCGGCTTTGTCGGGTGGTCGACTCCTTGCGGAACGGTTGTGATATCTATATATTTTATAACACCTTTCCAATATTTTCACTAAGTGTTCCTTTGTAAATGTACTTATCGTGATCATAGCGCAATGTTCTTAAAATAGCTTTTTTATTAAATTGCTCTCTAATAAACGCGGGTTATAGCGATAGGTAAAATAAATAATAAATAATTATCGATTGGAACTAAATATCTTGAAGATCACTTTTTACACCTTATAGGGATTGATAATTTGTCTTAAATCACTTTATTATATGCGACGTGATAATTATTATAAACTTCATTAATAAATAAATCCAAGGTACGAGGTAGGAAGTAATTTAAAGTTAAAAAACATAATCTAAATGCTATGGAAAACTTTAACCAAAGCTCAATAACGTAGTTTAGCACTGACCTATGTAGTATTTTACCTTGATATTGGGTTCTAACACATATTTATATATGTTAATTTTATGGCAAGTACCGACAAATATTTCCTATGATGATGACGTGTCGGTTAATAGTATCGATTTTTATAAATAGTATCAATCATTTTTTCATATAATAATTATATTCATCAGTTTCGTCGTATACATGGAACTGGTATTGCCTCTTTGTATGGGTAAACGGCACAGGAAGTCTTCATAATTGTATACAACTCTAAATCGTTCAATTAATATTTTAGTTGCGCATAATATAACAACACTCATATAATCAATAATTATATCGTTATATTTACTTATAAGCTATGAGCCTTATTGATATCCTGGATTACCTAAACCCAAAGCATGCTATAAGACATAGTGTCTTAAAGAATCATAAAAAGTACCTACTATGCAAAATATACCTACTATGGTGTATAGCGTAGGTTCGGTTTCGGTCAAGATTCGGCCTGAAATGATATTTTATGTCCACTTATACAGCCAGCCTTATAACAGCGATGTAAAACCAACCCTGTTCTGATTTAGAGGGCTATAGCAAAGTTAATACAACATTGCGAAGCGTTCTTGTCTCTTTATTATTTAGTCTTGGGACATCGACATTTTAATTTTATATCTCTCGGGCGCAGCACATTTTTGGGATGAACGGCGTTCATCCTGAAAAATGTGCTGCGTTTTTCAGGATCCCTGACAATGTATGTGCACAAATTCATGACGATCGGTTTAATATTTATTATTGCTTGAAGACTTATTTATTATTGCTTTGAACGATCTCATAAAACTTCACTTATTTTGTTCAGTTATAGATAGCAGTATAACAAAAGGTCGATAATGGATACAATTTCAGATTGGGAGATCATGAGACGGCTTCGACGTTGCTGACTGAAATGGGAGCGCTAGCAATGGATCATGGGCTGAGAAGACACTTAGGCAGGGCGCTGCATCTGTTAGGCGAGCTGCACCTTAGAAGAGAGCGGCCCGAGTTGGGCACACAGCACCTTTGCGAGGCTTTCCATTGCTTTATGGGGTTTAATTGGCAAAACGTATGTTACCCTTAAATTTTTTAAAAGATTAAATAACTAAAGGTACTTAGTACTTTTTGTTTCAAACATCTAAAAAAACGCTTTCTACACTCATAGCCCCAGATTAGGATTTTCTCCTGTGTCTTGGGTACAATGGACACACAAAGAGGAATACACACACTCCCAGACCCAGAACAGAAATCTAAACTCATCATTCATATACCTGTCTGGCCGGGGATCGAACCCGAGACTCACTGCGTGTCAGACCGGTATGGTGACCGCTCCACCACGCGGGTCGTCAAACATATTTATCTGTAGGAACGTTCATCTTTGGTGGAAAAGTTCATAAGTTATATTTGATGATATATGAAATACTTCCTGTATTTCAGACTAAGAAATTATAAACTCATAAACGAT
>MOOZ01002892.1:2082834-2094934 GCA_002930495.1 Cecropterus lyciades
GAAATAGGTGTGGCGGTGGTGCTTCTGGAGTCGAACCACAACGAGTTCTACCACCTTCAAAACGCACAGACAATAATACAAACATTCAACGCATATTCAACGTCCTTATAGGTCAAATATTAAAAAATCCTTTTTAGTAGCTGTCGACGTTATAAACTGAATGTCCAAATATCATGATTTTAGCTTTAATAGGGTCTATGATGATTAATGAAAAGTGACCTTCTGTCGTTTTTATATATGGGTATTCGGATATATTTAAACATTTTTTTATCGTCGTAGGTCAAGAGCTTATGGTGTCTTACTTCAACTTAATAAGAGAGGCAGCGACTTGTTCTATCGCTCAAATACGAACAATTGAATGGAAGTTGTCCCATGCCGGCTGGTGGGTCGAGCGACATCACCACCAGTTCCTGCCTTGCCTGTGTCCTGTCCATAATAGGACGCCACTCGATATTTTACGGTGTGGTTTATTCTGCCATTATCTTTGTAATATTTTTTTTGCATTATACTTTATATTATACTGTATTCTAACTTCTTCCTCTTTAAAGTAGATTATGAACGCATTAAATTCACATCAAAATAGGTTCAATCCTTTCCAGCATTAGTGTATTTGTGTATACTATTTTGACTTTCTTATGTCTATATCGGTAAAATAATGGACAGACGGACATTGAATCTTCTTATCGAACAAATATGATTAATTTATTTAAAATCGCCTTCTGACACTCCATTCCTCCTAATGTTGTACATATTATGTAATATAATAGACAATCGCATAATGTAGTAAACTTTACTAAGCATTAACTTGTAAACTTATAGAATGAAGCTGGAGCTCAAATCTACGTCAATGACAGCAGAGCATTCGGAAGGCACTACTCTGTTTGGTCGAACTGATAGAATCGAGGACATGAGACAATTGCGGAGCAGTTTTAAAACAAAGTCTGAATAGGTAAGTTTTGAAAAGGTAAAAATGTTCATATAACACATATTTAAATGTTCATTTATTGATCCATTTACAAACGAATAATACAAACGAGTATTTATTTACATGAAATCACTTCAACACCTAGTTATAAACACTTTGAGCAATATTGCGATTCTTGCACCATTTCTTCATTTGTCCCATGTTTTTGATATCTACCACCTAAGAAATCAACGTTCTTAACAGTAAAATTAAAATAATTTAGTCAGTACTGGTATCACAAAAGCTAATAGCACTATATAACTGTAATAATGTGCACATTTATTACAGAGGAAGTTACTAATAAAAAATAGTTTTCGACTTATTATCATTACATCGCCCTTGTCATCCGTTTGCGGGGTTCCAGACGAACCTTGAATCCTTCGGCGCGCTTCAGGATAATGTCGGCCTGGAGATTGAAATCTGATTCCTTGAGGTCGGAGTAGACACGGAAATTCCTTAGGATCGTAGACAGGATAATCTTGAGTTTCAACATGGCATACTTACGACCTGTAACAATAGAACCATTATTTATTTACGGTTCGATAGTCTAATCAAGTTTAATGGACTCGATTGATTCTCTATAATTATAAAATTTTATTATTTATTAAAATAAACAAAATAGAAACTATAGAGTAGTTTAATAAATATATCATAATATATTTTAGCAATATGTCATTCAGAAGGACTGCTTTTGACGTGACGCTTCTTGAATTATGTGGTAGTTATAAAATCCAGTTCAATACAATTATTTTACCAAAAATATTATGTTCCATTTATCGTTGTATGTTTAATTAAAATTAAAAAGGTATGTACAGATTCCATTTTAATTGTAATTCTACAGGCCACTGCTATTAATTTTCAAAAAAGTAATGCTATTGTTTTACAAATAATAATGTCGTACATGAAAACAAAATGAAAATAAATATATTGTATACATGAACTTACCAACACAACTTCTGGGGCCGGCAGAGAAAGGTACGAAAGCGTAATAGTGACGATTAGCAGAGCGTTCAGGTAGGAAGTTATCTGGGTCGAATTTCTCGGGGTTGGGGTACACGTCTTCACGACGGTGAAGTTTGTAAGTGGCAACCACAACTGTTGCGCCGCTAGGTACTTTCTTGCCGTTAGAAGCTATAATTAAACACAGTGTTATATGAAAATCAGATCGTCAATCAAAATGTGTAAAGTAAACACATCTCACGTTAACACATGAACTTACGAAGAGTAATATCTTGTTTGATGTGACGAGCAATGATGGGTACAGGGGGGAACATTCTCAGAGTTTCCATCATGCACCTCTCAAGATACTTCATTTCTAAAGTATCTTGAAAAGTGGCAGGTCGATCAGAGTCTCCAAATATTTGATCAAGCTCCTCCATTACTTTGTCTTGGATATCTTGGTGAATTCCCATCATTGAGAGGAAGAAACTGCTTCCAGCGGCGGTTGTGTCGTGACCCTAAAACGTAAATAGATTTTAAAAATGCGTAGAAGCTACAGTAATATATAAGTAGTTAGTTTTGACACGTTTTCCTTTTGTTGATCTCATTCTGGCCTCACCTCAAACATGATTGTGTCGACTTGTTCTTTAATTTCCTCATCGGAAATGACTACGCCGCTTTGTGAGCTCTCTAGAAGAAGGTCAAGGAACGCAAGACGCTTCTTTTGGCCGACATCGTCATCAACATCCAAATCATCTTTAAGTCCAGCTGACTGTCCAAAAGAAAGACCTTCCACTGAGGTGGTTTTGACGCCGGTAGGTACGGTTTCAATGGTCTCATTCACGATTGCAGGCTTCTTGCCAGATATAAATTCTTGCTTCTTCCGTTTGATAACCTGTAATGTAATCCCAAATATAAGAATATTCGTGGAAACTATACAGATTTTTAAGTTATCTTTGGCATTAATTTCACCTAACTAACCTTTGTAGTCAAACCGTGGATAATATCGAGAAGTTTGTTTTGTACTTTAGCGTATTGGGTAAAGTTGAATAGTAAGTCTGGTCTTAGCCAAATTTTGGTATGTCTCAAGTGCAGAATATCGCACATCTTCATCACTGCCATGGCGTATTCAAATCCACTTTGGTCCTGGGTGCTCTTGCTTACACCCATGGCGGTCTCTGTAAATAAATTATGATTTAATATTTATTTATTTATAATATTTTCACGTTAACGACCCCACAATAGTACTTTCTTGTTGCAAATATCAGGAAGATATCCATTTGCAAGTATAAATTAAACAATATTTAAATTTATCGCCCAATCGGAAATCGAAAAACTTTATTAGATAGTTTGGTTATTATCCTACATTTAATATGTCTATACACAAAAAAGTTTGAAATCTACAACACGACTACGTAAAAATAGCACTCTAAAAAGTATCAGACAAGAAAAAATCTTATAGTTCAAAGGATAGGCGTGGGCGTAAATCGTCTTGTTATTATATTCGAGGATAAATATTTCGGATTAAGTGGAAGTTACCCTTACGGTAAGTCATGACTATAACTTGTGGAGGGCGCCATACTTAATTTATGACGTCTTCATAATCAGCAAACAATCAAGACGCTTTCAGAAATTACGAGAAAACAGATGAACATACATATTTATAACTTTTTGCTTCGCCGTAGTCGGATGAAAGAAATACAACTTAACGAATGAATAAGTATGTAGACAATAACGTCCTACGTAGACGTTTTGTTTTCTTGCCGAAAAGAAATAAACCTATTGACCTCATTCAGATTGAATTTGTTTGCGCAATGTTATTCGTAATAGTCTTGCGAGTGACAACGGCTCGTTGATGGTGAATATCGGCCATTAGCATTACGTGTGAATGTGGGGGGTCGCCAAACTTGACACTAGTAGCGTTGTATTGTGTACACTTTTCCTTGTACTACCATGAATCACATTAAGTAATGCCATCATAGAGCGCCGTTCCAATACCAGGTTGAATGCTAAGGTTACTAGAAGCTGGTCAGCATAAACAACGTAATTACAGCTATAAACACTGCGGATGTTACGCGACTAGTAATTTAGAGCTCCATTTATTTCAACTACCGCCACATAGCTCAAATTGTTGCCGGTTTGCGCAATTTTCCTTTTATAGTATTTTCAAAAGAATTATTCTAGATGTATGTAAAGAATTATTTCTTTTCCTTCATCCTTTTAGTTTGATACATAATACACGAGCATTTTGCATAACGTCATAATGTAATGACAAAGCAATTTAGCGACAGCATTGTTAAAAATATACGAGGTAAACTTAATTAATTGTTTATTAATTAACCTATTTAATTGATGCGCGATATATCATACATTATGTATTTTAAATACTTGATGTTGATTTAAATGTATTTTCTATTTCCTTTGGAAATTAACTCGACAACTCTATATACGTCAGTAATAATTTGCTATACGTTTAAGGTAAGGTATTAAGGCCGTGTTTATATCTATCTACAGACAATGAACTTGTCTGACATAATCCGTGAAAAACAAAGTATCAAAAATTTTCCAGTGTGTAATATACTAACATATTTATATCTATCGTAGCACGGTTGCGAACACATGGACCGTGTCCGTTTAATGGTATTGTAGAGAAATATATTTCATATCTAAATGGATAAATGACTGCAGATTTGAATAAACAAACGTATTTTTTTCAATTTATTAACATAAAATCAATTTATTATCTTTTTCGTGATTTTCTGTAACTTTAACAGTTGTTTCACAAATTGTTTATCGTATATTATAGACGTTGGAAGTTATCGATGAGTATGTCGCAAACGGATTGCCGTGTTCTCAGCTGTCTCAAGAACACTGTTCCGGCGAGGGCCGGCGGCCCGAATGTTGTCATCACTGTTTCTACGTGACAGGACGGTCTAATCACTTTTTGTTCTAATTATTATCACGCGGTGGTTCCTTGATATATCTTTCGATGTTATACTAATATTACTTATCTTCTTCTATTAATATAAGATGTAACATGACAAATAAAATATTTAGTTGTACTTTATTTACTATGTAGAGCAAAAAGTTTGTAAATTTTTGTTAAATTACAAAAAATTATGTACTTATTACTTTTACGATTTTCACATTATTTCTTCAAACACTTACACACAATTATTTCAATTTAAAATTTAACAAGGAAATTATACTTATATAAAAATCTAAATCCGTAACTAACTACATTGAAGCTAATTTCATACTTTTTGTGGACGGAATCTTTTATAAGGAAGTACATTAGATCAGGCGTGTATAATTTTTGCATATATTTTTGGACGTAAACAAATAAAAAATGGTATGAATGTTATCTATATTCAAACATTATGAATGGACGCTAATCAATTTCGTTCTAAGGTTACTAGGCTACAACACATGGTTCCTCTTTAGCATTCAGCTCGTTATTCCTGACTTCGTTAAGAACGAGAGTAGAATACTATTGTAAAAGATGTATTATTAGTAACACTCTTGCAGCCTTGTTGTACAAGGTTTATAGTTCAAACATTATTTATAATTATGTATTTGTATATTTCAGCGTACATGTCAGTTTTCAATGATCAAAGAACCTGCTACATTTTGAAAGTCTGCTAAAATTTGTTGAATTAACAACAAATATAGTTTGTTTTGATGTAAATAGGTCATTTCAAAAACCTGTCCTAACAAATTTCCTTTGAAACATGTCGTGTTTCAATAGCAATTTACGCCATTTACAGCCTATTTAGTAGATAGCTCAATTTTTTCTCCACTAGTATATAGTGTATGTTTGTCACTATATAGAATTTTGGAGTTGTTGTTCATAAGAAATTAGTATTTATAAGATATATTGATATTAGGATCGTTCGTTCGTTTTTTTTTGAACGTCTTGATTAATTATACATAACTAAAACGTTGAAAAGTACAATCACCTTGCAAATTCTGTAAGCGTGTAAGTTGGAAGGTTGAATTATGTATCCTTTTAATTGATTTATGCCTTAAAAATAAAATTCAATAAAATATACATAAATACAGTCGGAACATTTTGAACTATGTTAATAAGATCGATAAAACTTAGGGAGTCACATTCATAATAATCAATAACATTATTATTTTCCACTGATAAACATTGAAGTGTGGAGTTAAAACATTCGAAACTTGAAGTCAAGAACAGTTAATACTCTTTGGTCGACTGATTCGTCGTTTTACGAATGATACCAATGAGGCTTCTATGCTATGTAGATTTTCGTTTGGAATTACTTGAACTAGCTAAAAGGCTTACAAAGTATTTTATAGTGCAAAATAAGGTTTTTAGGAGAAATGTATACAACTTGGAAAATCACTCAAAAGTCCTGGCAAAGCCTAAGACTGAGCTCATTGGCGATTATCGCTTCAGTTGCTTAACTTTATTATCGCTTAAGTTACTGATCATTGTTTAAGTTGATGCCTTTGGGCGACCAATTTGTTGTTACAGCGACCGACGAGGGGTACATGAAACGATTTTCCTTAAAATATCTATCAACGTTAAATGTTTGAGATTTTGCGACCTCCTAAAAATCACAGACTTAAGTATATGATTTAAGATTTAGGAGAGTAGTTAGGCATCTAGGCCCACACTCTCTGGATAAGTCACTGAAGATAATAACACCATAACCGTATACGTACCAAGAAGAATTTCCACCGTACACTCGCTCATGTAGTCATGACAATCGAATGAACCACTTTCCTTCTTAAGTTTGTTGACAACATCCCTTGAATTAGCGTTAAATAAATCAATGAAACTCTTGAGAACGTTCAAGTGGAAGGTGGGGGCGATCAATTTACGGTGTGATCTCCATTTTTGTCCTGTATAAAGAAATAATTCGTTATAAGAGATTTATTATTGGATTTTTGAGATACAAGGACAAATTACCTTGCCAAACAATATTTCTCAATTCAATTCACCCTTTGAGACTTGGTTTTATTGCTAAATTTGTGCTTGTTTTTGTGTTTACCATATTCTTCAAAATAGAGCACTATGGGCTGTTACGTAGAAATCGGTGTACTTTCATACTACCCTCTAACCACAATACCTTAAGTTTTGTATTGCTATGAGCAATGCATTAAGACTTTAACAGCCGTATTAATACGTTTAATAAGACTAGATTTTATTGGTTTACCTGTACTGATAAGCAGACCGTCTCCAAGCCACGGCTTAAAGAACCTGTAATCGTCAGCCTTGTCGATATGAACGTGGCTACTGAGGATCAGCTCTACATCACGAGGATCGTACAGGAAGATAATGAGCCTAGGTCCAATCCATAGCTTCACAACACTCTCGTTGTCAAACTCTTTACTCCTGTTTACGATCTTCTTGAAGATTTCTACAGGAAGAATATATTTAAACATTAAAATTATAAACCACGAGTTAATATCTCAACAGATCTTTTTTACTATAATACTGTGCCTTCATTACGCTTGTAGAAATACCGTCTCTATGTATAGACAAACAATGACTGATTGAAAACATGGTTCAAATTCCTAATAAAATGCATCAAATACAGATAGACCGTACCTTTTTACTCTGTCTGACTTTCATCTCAATAAGTAACAAATTTATTGTTTTAGAAAACACAATGTTAACATTCTAAGTTAAAATTTTATTCAATTTCATTCAATACTTAAATAGTGGTTGCGTTTACTTATTTTGAAGACTGTACTCAGAGTCTTAATTTACTTCAAGTCATTAACATAATCTGCGTGCCAATATTTGTCGTAGGTAAACTCGATAAAGTAAAGTTAAAATAAAAGAACCTAACTTAATTTTAAAATGACTATATAATATTTTTTCAAATATTGCCTTTTACTTTTACACTGAATATTTATAATTATAATTGTACACACAATTCAATGACTGGCCCCATTTATATGTACATACATTGAACATGTCGCGTCAGACTAGAGCATATTTTCTGTACAATATTTTACAAGCATGAGCATGTCTACCACTTTTCATCTCTGTAGATATCAATAGGGCCATATATCAAATATATCTTGTAACTAGTACCCAAAACACGAGAGTATTAATTCTAATATATTGATATATTAAAAAAAAATTGGTGTCTTTTCACCTATTATGTCTTATAACTAAACTTGGACATACTAGTACAGGCATGACGCAAAATAGTTTAACCTGTTACATAACATCTCAGGTTTGATTCTCGGCCTTGTAAAGATTTATTAAATGAATATATATCCTTGTTCGAGATATTTGAAATGAACAAATATTAATTAATTCATAAACTTTTATTTAACTTACTTAATACTACACTGACTTAATATTACTTATTTAATACTACACTGACGTGGGAGTGTACTTGGGTAGATGGTAGATTTAAACGTGTATCTATCTAGATATACGTTTAAAATACCAAATGTCTAGCTCATCGTGAAAATAATATAAATTTAATAACAAAAACCCAAACCAGAACAGACAAGACGTACTAGTACAAGTAGATCGATTTTAGTGTCCTATTATTTCTCTTTAATGAACATATTAATTGATTGTTTTACGGCTTATGTACATATTTATACAGAAACCATTAAACTCGTATCTCTACTTAGATCTCGAAGAATTTAAACAAAATATGAAAAAAAAACTACTTAAATATGTTTTGTTATATTCAACGAATGTATAAATAATTTAAATAGCTACTTCGTAAACATTAACTCTTACTATTTAAATCTTTCTTTATAAGTAGAAGTTTTTTTTTAGTCTTTCTTATTATATTTTTATCAACATTAGTGTAATAGAATGTATAATACTTACGAGCTGAACCTCCAGTGAATTCAAGAGCGTTTCCAACTATCGGTAATCCCTGTGGTCCAGGGATTTTTTCAGCCAATTCATACAAGTGTCTTCTAGACATTCTCCAGTATGTGTACCAAAGAAGAATTGCGGGCACAAGGAGTACGTAGAAGAGGCTCGTAGCCGCCCAAGTGCTGGACTGAGCGACCACATTTTCAGTGCTAGCGTAACTCATTTTTAAAACTTTCCACCTGCAAAAAAAGGAAATTATATATGTCACTTCCACAATAGAGATAAATCAAACGATCGCTCGTATGTCAAACCGTAAAGCCTATGGGGTTGTAGAGCGTACCAAAGGAATGAATATAAGAGTAAATATATGTATACACAGTTATACACATACGCTCGAGAAACACTGCCCTCCACATTACGCAGTCGGGCAAACACTCATTGATATGCCTCTTTAGATATCTTCTTTAGCTTTTATCTATGCTCAATTAATTTTGTATTTTTTTCTTTTTTAAATAATCTGTCAAAGTTTTCAGACACAAAACAATAAATTTCATATGTTCTAGAATATTCTGCATTTTCTTTTTATATTATTTTAAGTTATAAATAATTTCATATGTTTGTTGTATTTATTTTTCTTTAAATATTGTATTATTACTGAAAACCCATTTTAAAATATAATTGGTCAATTATATTTTAAAATGGGTTTTTACTAAAATTTAAATGACAAAATATTATTGATTTTGAATTTTAAGTATAAACATTATTTTCATCATTGTATAAGTACTGCCAATATATAATACTATAGGCTGTGCAATGTATAATTTAAAAATACCATTTTATTCTTGGATTCCGTTGTAAATATATTATATTTTTTTAAATTTGACACTGGTATAAAATTAACAAGTATTCATAAAAGGAATTTTAATTTAAAATTTAAAAAAATATATATATTATTGAATTTTTAAAAAAGACATAATAAAAACAAATTATGTGTTCTTCTTTTTCCATGATTGTTGCAATTTTTACAAAATGGTATTTAGTCAGTGGTTTATCACGAAAACGCGATTCGGTAAGTATTTTTTAAATATCATGCTTAATTTTATGTCATTTCATAATCTAATCCAAATAGTTGTTCAAGCCTGTTTTTTTTAAAATTAATTCTGTAATGTTTAATTATCATTTAACAATTCTTCATATAAGGCATATATTATTATGTTGCCACAAAATATCTATGGCAAAAAATAGAACAACACATGATATTACTAATATAAGTAGGGGATGCAAAAATAATAAAGTAAAAGCAAGTGTTGGTGGAAAAGAATTAATTTCGCAAAAGAATTAAATTAATAATATTATAATCATCACTGCCGTAGAAAAAAATGTAAAAACTTACTTTAAAATGCAAACTTGTTTAACACTACTCTACAATGAGAATAATAAACAAAAAATGAATGCTTATTATTACACCGAAATCATTCAGTGTGCGTGGTCAGAAAAATGCGGACGCGTTTTATTATCTATCTATGCAGAAAATAAACAATTATGCAATTTTACCAGGACGTAAATTATTAACCTTTCCCGTCCTTATATTTTTATGATTAATTTTTATTGCAATTATGTTTAACGAAACTAAAATAAAATTGCAACCGATTAATGAATGATTACTTATTGTCACATAATGGTTGAATTGAATGATTGATTCATGTTAAGTGGTCTAGTAAAAATAAGTCTACAATTTTATTATTAAAAATATGCAAAATATTATTAAATGTATAATTTTCACTTACTACGAGAAAAATTGGAAATTAGTATATTAGAAAATTAGTTACATTTCATTTTATAATTTAAAATAATTCTAATTAAAATTATATTAAAATGCACTAAAACTTATATTATACTGGAATAAGAAAATATTTTTTTTAATTATCACTGCTTTAGAAACTTAAGTAATAGTCCTACCTTCTTCAGGACCGGCTAGCCCCCTTGCCTGTTGGCCCTCACAAAGCACCCACTAGTAATATATAATGTTCTGATTCTAAGGGATGCCGACCGCGACTCAATACCGACTCTTTAATAATCTCCCGCGCACCTATCTATATACACGCTCTTGACGTCACGGCACCTACGTCGTCGACTAACTCGTGCAATGCCTAAAACTTTTTGTTTATATCAATTTGTATATACTGAAAAATCAACACATTTTTAAACCCTGCGGCATAAGAAACTCATGTTTCTGCATCATAAATGTAAACATAATACGGAGATGTAGCCTTATAGCCATATTTCGCTGATTAATGCTCACAATATACATATATGCACGCGTCATTGTGTAGGTATTTAGGTATTTAATTGGTAAAAGTGATTTAAAATTTATTTTGTACAATTAAAAGCAGCCATGACTAGTGTCTTTTGCGTTGTTTCACAAAGAATAATAATGATATATTCTGTCTATTCACAATTAAATCTTATGAAATAATATGGAACTTGGATACATGCGAAATTTCCTATTTTGAGTGAAATTAAATTAAATTTCAAATGAAAAAAAATATATATGTAAGTTTCATAAACCCATCCTACTCGTATATTGCCGTAACGTTATTGTTCTCACTAGGATTCATCGTATTATATGTACTTTCGGCAACAATATACAAATATCAATCGAGCTTGAGATCGAACTTGGACATACACCGCAAACCTGCTGTATGATCATTGCGCAATTCAAGATTCAGATTCATCTTTTATATATAATACGAGTACAAGACGCGCAAAATGCCTCCGAAGCAAATAATATACAAAGTCGTTGCACCTGCCAAACCTCATACGTCGTCAACCCATTATCGTCCTACGGCATGAGTCTCAGAATGTGTTTTAGCTACGCCGCGCTGTCCTAGTGTGAATTGGTAGACTTTTGATTGATGATCTTTTTTAACTCCTAGGTGTATAGAATTTCGCACAATGTTACAATCACCTATAGCAGTAATAGTAAATTTGTAATACGCACATCGTTGTATAAAAATCAGGGGTGAGTGTCTGGGATTCGAACTTCGGACTTCCGATTTTGGTAATATTTGCACTAGAAACAAACCTTAACCAATTCCATCATTGTGCGTAGGCCCTTAAGAAAGTTTACTTTAGTTTATTTTATTTATTTTACATTACTTTATAGTTTACCAACCCTTTACAAAATTACAAATGAAACTTATAGGACGCAGCAATGGTAATAAACGTTGATGGGATGACTATTATGTATTTTGTTCATAGCTACGTTTCATGAAATTGCAATACAAACTAAATTGATACATCGTCATAGTCATTTAAAGGTCGCATTAGACTAATCTTAACCTACGCTAACATTATATAAGTGAAGGTGA
>MOOZ01002892.1:2135746-2146076 GCA_002930495.1 Cecropterus lyciades
ATAGCTTAGACTTCGTTATTTATTGCTCACAAGTGGATTGAGTAAAATTATCACAATTTAGCTTTTACTCTTTCATATCCCATTAGACGTGTCTAACGTCTATGGGATGTGAGAGAACGTAACGTCTATGGGATGTGAGTAATCACTATATTCAAGATTGCAAACGAAATTACATAGATCCATGCAGATTTAAGCTGT
Source organism: Cecropterus lyciades (assembly GCA_002930495.1). Classification (NCBI taxonomy): domain Eukaryota; kingdom Metazoa; phylum Arthropoda; class Insecta; order Lepidoptera; family Hesperiidae; genus Cecropterus; species Cecropterus lyciades. Next base: position 2,135,945 of record MOOZ01002892.1, read on the forward strand.
AGTACGGTATCAAATAGCAGTACTACAGGGCTATAATCAACCTGATGTAGAAAATAATATTATATACGCAGAGGAAAATAAAACAAAGTGTAAATAATACAAACATGTAAATCGATTCGTTTAAGTTAACAAAATAGGTTCATAGTCCAAATATATGTATAATGTTTTATTCATGAAATATTCCCAATCCAATGTCAATCCAATCCAAAAATAAGCATATGCCCGAAAGGAAGCTAAAATTAAATTCAACTGTCTCTTGGACAAATAAAGTTGACATATTGCATAAAAACAATATTGGATTTGTATTGATAATAATAATTTATCAGTCAGGCGAAATATATTAAATTAACTTTAAATAAATTATTTTATCTTTAAACTATTTTACAAATTTACATCACGTGGCTTGGGCTTCACATAGCAGACTAATAAAGAAAATTAATTTTAGGCTATTTTTTATACACGCGAATTCGATGTATATAAAAAATTGCTCATTAAACTTCAAGTGAAATATTTTGCCATTAATAAGCATTTTGCCATTAAGAAAGTGTAAACTTATACTCACCAAAGAAGTCCCAAATGAAGAGATTCTTGCCAAACAGCCGAGCAGATTTGAATCCGCAGAGGAATGCCTGTTCCAAACATTTGACAAGCCCGTTATCTCCGCACAAGAGCACACTGAGTGAGTTAGCATCCTTTTCCCGTTTGGATTGATAATGCCACTTTACTATTGCGTTTACACAGTCTCCTGTAAAATTAAAAACGTGTCATAAATTCGACATTCCAAATATGATATGCTAAAAGCTAACACGATGTATCGTAAGTATAGACAAAGATAAACCCAAGGTCCCTAGCTAGTCCCTAATAAAATTATCATATAGGGGGAGGTTTCAGTGGTTTAAAGATAAACCTCTCCCCCTTAATCATAAGTATGAAAACAATCAACTATGTTTATCAAAGCCTAAGCAGAGCGGGGATTTTGATTACACAAACTGCCCTCTCTCGGAGAAGTCTTAGGCAGAGTACACACCACCACAGCTAAAGTTCTACCTGAGAACTTCGGTCTGGTCCTCTGTATTGCACAGTAGTGTTGGTTTAGTATATAGTAGCTCTAACACGTTATATTTCCATAGCCCTACCACTTACAAAGTTGTAGGACTCCATCGTGGTAGGGATCTCATGCGTGTCGTAAACTATAAGAGAGCTTCTAGGATTGCGAGCGGCAAGAGTGGGAGCTTGAGCTGTCCGGCCATATATACCATCGTAGTCAGAGAAGTATTACGGTATGAGTGACCGCATACTGTCGTAAGCACTCAAAGGACTAGATGTGTGTAATTACTCTCCCGAGCAGTGCCTTACAGGGCTGACGCCCGCATATGACTCGGGTTACGTTCCGTTGAGATAACAGAGCTCTCTACGAAGCGCCGAAAAAGGCCACCAAAAGGGATTTAGTACGAAAAAATTTCACATAACTCAGTATCTCTCTCAAGGCACTATAATACCTTTTAAAGGTTTTTTCCCGTTAACAAAAAAGGTACATACCAATCATGTGCTGGATGGTAGAGGTGGAAAGGTGCGTGGTGGGGGAAGGCGCGGGCGCGGGGGCGGGCGAGCGCGGCGAGCGGCCCCGCACGCGCGCCGCCACCACCAGCCGCTCCGTCGACCCGTCGTCCACGCCCGTGCCCAGCCAGCGGTTGCACGGGAACCTGTCCACGGCAACAACATCTTAACTCGAATACACGTGGTGCCACAGTGGCAGCGTTTATCGCCGCCACGGTGCCGCAGGAGTAACGGCGTTTTGCCGCAGCGAAACGACAAGAGACGCAACTGTGGCAACGCAATATAATACAATTCATAGATCAGTCTCACTGGATCGCCGCTGCTGCCGCGGCATCAAGACTCACCGCCACCGTGGCGGTGCTATAAGTAAGGGTCCATATAAACGCTAGGAAACCTAATACGGCAGCAGCGTAGCGGTGACGCTGTCGCTGCCGCTGCGCCGCCATGTGTAAACGCTCTTAATGTTCGGTCACAAGGACATAGCCTTAAACCAGCTCGAGGACACTAAAATTATCCGAAAAATCATGTTTTTTGAAGTCAATAAGTAGTTAAAATGTTAAACTTTTTAGTCCCCATCTTAAAGATGCGTTATAAGAGTATGTTCAGTAGTTATCGAAAGGCTGTGTAGCTTCTATCTATATGATATGATACTTATATTTAATTACTTAAATTACAAATATTAATATATTTACAAATACTTGGTTCGAATTGAAAAAATATTTTTGTGTTGAATTCACTCTATTCCATTTAATGTCCATTTATTGAGAAAAATCATAGGCTATATAACATCACGCTATGTTTGTTTGTTTCTTATGTAGTAGCGCGTGAAACCGCAGGGCATAACTAGTAAGGAATAATTTATTTATCGTTCAATTTAACATCAAAAATAAATACATTTATAGTACTCGTCAAACATTAATAAATTAAATTAGATGATGATTCAATAAACACAAACACACAGATTTAATAAAAAGTAAAACAAATCTCACGTATAAGTATGCCCAGTGACTTCATTTCTCACGTATACTTGGTCCAACAACCATCTCGGCGACAGCCCCGAGTTATCGTGTCCAATTCGTAATGTTGATAGAATGCCCAAGTTTTTATGCTGCAAATATATAACATGTCTTTGTATATACACATATCTATTATCGAGCCGTACAAGCGAGCAGTTCTATATATTGAAGCTTGACAAATATATAACAAAAAGCAGTTTATAAACAATACACCAGAATGATAAATAATCACTTACATGAAATACAAACTCATTCGTATTGCGTGGAATAGGAATTTTCGGCGTAGATTCACCATTTGCACCCGATATCGATAGCCAACAATTCGCAGTCGTTTGGCTTGCTTTCCGCGATGGAACTATCAGAACTCTGTACGGCAACTCTGAAAAAATACATGGGCTTGAATAGAATAAATGGGTTTGAATAAAATACATTTTAACAACCCAACGGCAATATAAGAAATTGATTGATTAGATTGAATTGAAGCTTCGAGCGCTTTTTGCTGTGCTCACTTTGAATTAATCTAAGAAACCGCTCCATTTTTTTATAATTCATTGGATATAACTTATTACTACCTAACGTATAGATTATCAACCACGTATATTTAAAAATATACATTTGCGTTTACGTTACAAAAAACATTACTTCTACTTATGAAAATTATTTAAATTATTTTGTAATTGTTATTGCGTGATATAGCGCGTCTTTTCGTAACGTATAGCTGCTTTATTTAAAGCATATCTATACTAATATTATAAAGCAGAAGTTTGTTTCTTTGGTTGAATGCGCTTATCTCAGGAACTACTGGTTCGAATTGAAAAAAATATTTTTGTGTTGAATATTCTATTTATTGAGGAAGGCTATAGACCATATAACATCACACTATGTTTGTTTGTTGGTTATTTTCTTATATAGTAGCGGGAGAAACCGCAGGGCAGAGCTATTTTAATATTTGCATAATACCAATGTATTAGCAAGGAACCATTTGCCTGTCATTAAAGTTATATTCTTAATACTTTTACAGAAAGACATAAGGCACATGGAGTGACATAGATGAGAACATAAATGATATGAGAAAGAGAGTAAAATTGCAACGGATCACAGTCAACTTACTTGTAGTAGGATACGTATTGGTGAAACAGTAATAGTCAACAGCATTCAAGGTCAACAGATGATACAGAAACTGCTCTCTCTCCTCTTCGCAACGTAGAAACGCTGTCCGCTTGTACTGAGACCTCAACAATGTTGTATCGGCTAGTAATTCTCTCAAATGTTTAGATAATAATTTCTTTTCGAGAGACAGCCGCACCCATGCTCGCGCGTAACCTATTTCTGTTTTGATATCCGTCATGGCTTGAACGTTCCTTAAAATAGGTATAAATTTAGTAACATGTGTAATTTTTTGTTCCCATTACGAATCGTATGTAATCATTTAAAATAAAAAATAAAATCATACACATACACAAATCTTTACATAAATTTCTACCTAGTAAGAATCAACACCAGGCTTATCTTCACGTATGGCAATTACACTTTTGAAGTTGCTTGTTTATATTTTTAATAATTATTCGATTTAAACTTAGAAATAAGGTAAATAAATATGAAATTTTTCATTTTAATATTCTGGCTTGCAAATATAAATATGCAATATGCTTGCATGCAGATATCACGTTTTAAGAGATAAGACAGCTCATTGTGTTCATTTTCAATTTTAAATGTAGTATTTTATAAACGTCTTGATACAACCGTGGCCTTAACAATATATTTATACCAAATACCTCATATCAAAAGTGAGGCTCTCAGGCAGAGGTCGCAGCGGGACGGGCGCTTGTGTTTTCCGTTCTAAAGTCCCGGAGTTACTCAGCCTATCTCTCGAACTGTCCCGGGATCCGCCCCGGGAACTATCCCGGGATCTGTTAGCACTGCCCGACGCTTGGTGTGCCTCTACCTCTGCTCCCACTGATGATAAATCTAAAATATTTAAACGTGATTTTTTTTGCAAATTACTTTTATATTTAATAAAAGTTTATCGTACGATATTGTAAGTGTTCCATATAATTAATCCCTTAAAAATCACCTTCTGATTATACTTACAATCCAGACGCTTCCGTAACACACACCAAGCCAAAGCTGCATGTTATAAAAATAAAAATAATGTGAAATTCTTAATGATAAATTAAATTGTGAAGTGAATGAAAAATCTTGAGGTGATAGAATTCGTATGGTTCATCTGGGTAAGTGGCACTGTCAAAGGTATTATTAGGTTGGCAGCTAAGTATTCTATAGTACTAATTCAAGTCTTAAATAACTAAATATTATGTTAACATACCAGGTGTTAAATTGTTCGGGTCGATAGGCTTAGTGGAATTGCTACACTGTTCCAATTCCTGATAGTTGATGAGATGCATCCACAACGCCGACTTGCCCATCTTATGTTGTAATCCATGTGACCAGAGCCTCTCTAACAAATCACAAAGCGATGCAATCATAGTACTTTCTTCCACTCCTGTTATAGATACTTCAGACCCTAGGCTCACGTCATTCTCTTCTGTGCCCATTTTTTCCACCAGCATACGCTTTGTTTTGCTTTTGCACTCCTGTTCAATTATTAACAATTATAGATTAACTTGCAAAATAACAATATCATAGCAATAATAAAAATATATAATATCGATATAGTCAAAGTATTGTGAATATAATCATACAAATATTTTTTCAAAAATGCAAGACACGGATTCGACCTACACACCCGTGTATGGCCGTGCTGGGTTTTATTAAATACCGTGTTCAATGTTTATTTTTTATATCAAACACATCATTTTCTATCTATTTCTATTATCTAATAAATCTCATATCATATTGTATGTTAATGAAGGTCTCAAAAGTTGGTTTGACCAATTAATTTATGCTGTAATTGAATTGTATAAAAGAACGATAAAAGTTTAATGAAATAGTGTACCTTTATTTCTTCAGACATGATATATATTCCAGTCGGAATGGAAGTCGAGATCAAAAATGTAAACAAAGATATTGCAATTTCAAAATAACTTGACAATTTAATATAACCTAAAAACTATTAAAAGATAAAATATTTTACTTTATATGTTCATGATATCAATACAATTTTTTGTCGTAGTTTAAGTACTTTTACAAGTTACAATAATGAGTTGTTTTGAAATGGCAACACATTCGGTTAAATTTTTGATTTCAACATCCATTGTAGACTATATAATCTTATTATTATTGTATACATACATTATCAAAATCACAGTGGTACCTTTAATAGTTTTTCTACGAAGGCTCTATTATTTTGAGCAATGGCAGCCGGGGTGACTTCTGTGGAAAGTCGTCTACCGATATCACCCAGTAACATTTCCGGCGGACAGTCTTTTACTTGCCATTTCGCATTCTTTATACGCTTCAGACTATTTGTTCTGAAACGTAAAATAGGCTAAACTTCAAATTGTGTTTGACAGTTGCTACCTAATGATTAAGTTATTTAAATTTCATTATGAAATCCCGTTTAGTGATTAAATATACAAATAATGTGTGTGCAATTTGCTACACGTCTGTTTCTATACAGTTTTAGTGCAATTCAAACCACAATTTAAAAGGACTCTAAAAGGACTTTTACAAAAAAACGGCCCCAAAAGCGTTCAAGCACATATTGAAGTGTATTGGAAAAGCAAATCATATTTTGCGTGTATGGATATAGGTAAATTTAAAACACGCAAAAATGAATTTTAATTCGTTTATTAAATATCACTAGTAGGCTTAAATACATAAATATTTCTAAACATAATGGTTAGAATGTTTTATATTATACTTATTATAAATTATTTAATCAAAAATATAAGTAATCACTTTTACATTTGGCTCTAAACTACCCATACAATGTCCCACTTCTGGGCCCGGGTCTGAGCAGGCCTTAATATTCCACTATGTTTTTTTTAACACAAATTGAGATTAATCTTACAATATCATCAACCCATAAATGTCTACTTCGAATTAAAAGAACTAAGGCCATAACGCACCAAACCATACGAGTTGGTACTTTTATAAACTAATAAAAAAACCGCCCAGTTTAACTAAACAATTACATGTAACAAAGATATACAATAAATCACATACAACAGGCATTTTTACATGCAAACTGAACATAACATGCGCAAATCATTAATGAACTATGCATAATCAAAATCACAATAACATTATGATTATAAAATTCTCAACACGTGTAAAACACAATATAAAAATAAAAAAATGATTCTGAGCGTAACAAATGCTACTATCTCGTTAGAAGCATTAATATGCTTTAATATGTAATTTAATGCTACATACTAAACTACAAGTCATTAAATAGGTACTTAATATGATAATTATTTTATTATAATAACTATGAATTAATCACAACACCTTCAAGCGTTGCATTTTAAATCTTTGAGGTAATTAACAATATAATTATTAAAATTTACATATAGTACATCATAAAATTTGTTAAATTAACTACAATTATAGTAAGCACAATAATTTATAACATTAAATAAATATTATAATAAGTAGAATTAAAAAATAAATCTTTTTATTAATTAAACATGGAAACCAAATTGAGATTCAAGAGATTTAAAGTAAACGCTAAATATTTACTTTAAATCCCGCAAAGATGCGTCCATTAATTACGTGGCGTGGTTTTATCAATGTAATGAGATTTATCTTAACGTCCCTCCCCTCCCTCTCCCCCGCCTCCCCAACTAATCACACGTGACAATGTTGAAAAGTAGGAGAGAAACATGTTTTATTTAATTTAATCCAGTTTTCTTGCAATTTTAAGCCGGGATCCATATTGCCCTATGTGAGATTTCATGATACGACCCGAACACCTCCCCCCTTTAATGGTTTACGTAATTAATGGATTTAACCCAATTACGGGATTTAAAATTATTAATTGCCTTCGTTGTAATTACAATTAAGGTATTTTCAACGTTTTAAACTTAAGTTTGTTATAAAAAAGTTGCAAGTATTATAATTTCATTAAAGACATGGTATTTCTAATGCGTTGTATTATGGGTAAGTTACCTATAATACAAGGCACTGGATACGCACGCATATGTATACTGACTATATCTACATTGACGGAACCCGCAAATTCACTATGAAGAAAAGTCTTCCAACAAGGTGAAAATATGCTGCGTAACCGATAGACTTAAGGGGGGGAGACTTGCAGCCCCCTGGATCTGACAGTGTATACTGATGTGTAAGTGTGTTTGGCATTTTGAAAAGTTACAAGTGAAATGAGGTGATTTCTCGTTATGAAACTAAATTAAAATAGTGAAAATTAAATCAAATAGTAGTTTTTTAATTAATTAAAAATATGTATATATGATAAAGTTTATTACTCTGTAAGTTAAATAAATCACAACCATCAGGTAATCGTAATCAGTCAGATAACCATCAGGTTGTTAATGTTATTGAAAATATATTTAAACGCAACTATTTTTCGTAGATATCATATGCAAATACCTTTTTGATAAACGTCTATTTTTGACAGGCAACAAGTACTTATTCATGCATGGCATATAAAAGCAAACAATCAACAAACACAAATAAATCCACGTATGCACTACACGTACTACATAATTCATGCACGGCATCACAATGTTGCCCATATCACATGACACTACACAGCCAATCATCTTATTTTTATAGCTTCATATTCTTCATCTACCTAATTTTAAATCATATTTGGTTACAAAATATTAATTTCAAATGTAACACTAGATTTTGTGTAGAAACTACACCTACAGGACTATACCAATAGGTACCATAATAATTTATAAATATATTTTGAGCGAGATTTTACAAGCGAAATCAAAATAATAACTCGCAATATTTCATACCAGAATATTTTTATGACTATATATTATGGAGCTACTTATTTGTGGCGTAGTAAAGGTTAAACGAGTTGTAGGTACAGATTGTAAGAAATGCAATGGTTACTTGTAACTTCAATATAAATTCACTTGTTTTTGCGCGTTAGTCAGCACGTTGACTTATAATTCTATTAATTTATACTAATCAATTCAATTATTGCCAACAATTCACTATGCCCGATAGTCAAACGGACATTTAGAATATCATTCTATATTCAAATACATTATTGAATAACTATAGTTTTTATTATTGATTAAAGTAGTTTATATATATCAGACGTAGTCTTTATAGAATCTCCTTCGGCAAACATAAAAATGTATGCGTTACGTACTGAGCTTTACTGGACATTACATATGTATGTATGTAATGTCACATACATGACATTACATACGTATGTGTGTAATGAAGCCGATCATCACACCGTTCATTTTATCTTTCGCGACAATAAACTAGTTCTTATTTATTATTTATCGTAATGTCAATGTACACTTCGTTGAGCCCTATACACTAATTATTTTATTTTATTTATAGTATTTTATTTATGCAAATAAACTTGATTCGAAGCTATTAAGAGATTGGAAAGCGCTTCAAATCTCAAATTACACTTAACTTTATTTTAGCGAACAAATAATAATAGAACTTTTCCGACTTCAACTATAAATTAAAATTGAGTTATGTAATATGAATAAAAGTTAAATGAAATACAATTTTCATAAATAAAATAACATTCTTAATAATTTATCAAATAAATTGTATTAAAGTATTAGTAATAATAATTTAAATGTTTCAACTAATTTTTTCAATCAAATAAAAGATCATGCTGGGTCAATCTTTACTAAACATAACCACTAATATGATGTTTTTTCTTTGTTATGTTAAAGTGTAGCTGTGATTTTTTGTCTCGCCATTGTCGTCTTGAAATTGACTAATGGAAAATAATTAACGACAATATGACGAGGTTTGAAATCAAAGCTTGGAAGTATCCAACTACAATTCGGAGAAATCATACAATTGAACATGAAGTTTTGTAGGAAATTTGTGAATTAAACTCAGAATCTATACTATAGAAGTAGCAAAAAAACATTGGAACAAAAAATCTATTCAGCCAAACCGCCGAGCCTCCAACCCCGTTGCGAAGCTTCAGTAAAAAAGAAATGAAACGACACGAACTTCAATGAAATATTTTTAGTAAGAAAGTGTCGATGCAAGGCGTTGGACGACGTTTGTTTTAGTACTAAATTATGCATTTAACCGATACCTAATTATTAACAACTTTATAAATTTCATACTTATAACATAGCAAAATATTAGCTAACGGATAATAACGGACAAAGGGTCGCGAAATGTTTTCATGTACTAAAGGGGTCGCAAAATATTTTTCATACTATAGATATCGTGTCATGAAAAAGATTGAAAAGCTCTGGACGTTATTAAGAATCGATCAACGCATAATTAAACTATTTCTTTCAAATAAGTATGGGTGAGCTGCCATCTCATTTCATCCATGCTCGTTTAGCAAGCGGCGGAGGGCATATCGGAGCGGAGGAGTGTCGGTGTCGGTGTCGTCGTCGGTGTCGGGGATGTCGCGGTGTCGCACCTGCGGTCCGCGGCGGGCGGCGGGGCGAGCGCGG
>MOOZ01002892.1:2149761-2165038 GCA_002930495.1 Cecropterus lyciades
CCAGCACGTCGTTGAACGAGTGCTTGCGACGGAGACCACCTACACCCACACCGGACAACGAAACGTCACAGTAAGCACATTATTAGGGTATCCGTCCATTAATCATGTGCGTTTTAGCAAAATTTTGGTCGGGAACCAGCTCAAGAAGCTCACTCTCGAGCTAGAAACAGATGGTCGTTTGAGAATGCGTGGAGTTAGAACATTATAGGTTCTTATTGGTGGGATCATTAAGTTACCAAAATATCTAACAACACAAACCTCACCCATCGTGATACTCTGCGGTATTTCCGAAACTCCTCCCTCCTTTTCGAATCTTATGTGATTAATGGACGACCTCTAATAGTTTTTGTATACTCCTCAAAATATCTCAAAGTGTAACGTAATTCATAATATAACTTTTTATGCATTAAAATAAATATTAACTGAGAAAATGACCAGAAGAAAATAAATATTACAGATAAATATGTATTAAAACATCGTGAGCATTCTTTATATCACTTTTAAAAAACTTATTTGTTTTCCAAACGCGTTAACACTTTATAATAATAAGCTAAAAAATAATTAAGTTATATATAAAATATTAATTAAGAACACTCCTTATTACGGTATTAATATAATAATATCCATATAATTAAATACGAACCCGAATGTTGTTGAGACTAGTTATTTTAGGGAGTATTATAACACACGTATTCTTCATCACTACAAAATATGATTGATTGCGACAGCACAAAAGCAAAAAACACCGAAACAAAAAAATAATCATAGGATATTATCATAAGTATAAAAAAATTTACCTGATGGCAAAGTACAACTGCTACTCATGCCGTCATTCATATGTCTATACGATGTACCATTTATTGAAACACCCAGCTTAGTAGGCTCTGTTTCTGGACGCTGTATCTGTAAAATAAAGGGATAATGGTCAGAATTTATTCTCGATAACTTCGTTCATAATCTTTCAATTCTAAAGTATACATTGTTGAAGGTAAATAACGGAATAGCGGCTGGCATTAAAGTAGTTTTTTGCCACTTATTAAAATATTTGAAACATTTTTCACTAATAAACATATTATCCCTTTATAAGACCATTCAACCGATCTCTTATGCTGACGCTTATGCTTACTACACAAGTAGCTTGTATTATTATTATGGTATCATAAGATCCAATTTGTAGTCATATAAATTCTTTATTTAAATAAAAACAAACCTGATGTTTGTCCAAAATATGATTGAGCTCCTCTATAAAAGGCGTCCTGTGGGGTAGTATTGGTAATTCTTCTGGAAGTTGGATATCGGGTTTATCAATGTCTACTAAACATAGCGCAGCTTCTGATCCAAGAGCTATGTTTCTAGGTCCATTGGGTCCAATACTCATCGCTACACTGTCTGCATGAAGACCTATATAAAAAAAACTGATTTATTTGCAGATGTATAAATTTTCAACTCCGTTTTTTCTATGAATGTCTCCTGATATACAAATGGAGGTCATGTGCAAACGTCAATTATATTGACAGCTCGAACACGACCAACAACGAATGTACCCCACTGTGTATTTGTGATGACCATCGGTTGAACACTAAATTCAGCAGTAGGGATACATACTACGCAAACTTTTTCAGAGTCCTTAACACAAGCCCAATTTGGTAGTTTTTTTAAAGCTAGTATATGTTGATTGTGTTCAACAACATGTTTCTTATACTAGTCCGGACAGCTTTATTATATTACATAACAGCAGGTACTATTTCAAAGTACACACACACACACACTATAGCTATTGGTTCACTTACAGATGAGGAGACCATCTTATTCCTCGGGAGTAGCAACGCATCTTTGACAGACTTCAGGTAGATCTCTTCTTCTGTCTGATGGTGCTTATAGATAGATGACCCTGGGAGGCTTTAAGCACTTACATACCATCGGTGACCGTTTGTGTCAACTTCCATCTGATAGAAAAAGAGTTTGCAAAGTAGCACAAGCTTAATATTGAAAATTACTCTGTAAAACATCTAGATTATTGTAATCCTTACATACCCATAACAAATGGAACTGGAGCATCCAAAAAATGATACAATGGCGCCGGTAATATTGGCACGTATACGTGAGCCCACGAAAACGGTAACAATAGTGACACAATGCACTCTGCCACCAACATCAATTTATTGTAATCTGTAAATTAAATATATTTTTCATAATTACTTTCATGTGACAACGTATGTTACATTGAGGCTGACGGATGGCTGTACTTTAATAAATTTAATTTATTCATCTTCTGAGGACACTGTTAGAAACACAACAGGGAAGCAGAAAAGTTTGCATAATTAATTCTCAAGTATCTAAGTGTCTATTATCGAAAGCAACTTAAGTTTGGTCAGATGAATCTCTTGATGAATGGTCTAGATCTCCCATCGTGGCTCAGACACAAAGAATATAATGTGATATAAATTAATAGTATGTAACATAAAAATTATACTAATAAAAACAAATCATAACAAATATAAACAACCAGTACACTTTTAATTTGGATTAAAACTAAGTTAATTTATAACAATGTTTCATGCTGCATTTATCAAAAATGAAAGTCCATTGTAAATATTTCCAACAACAAATTAGTATTAGCAGCATATCAGGAAATATACATGATATCATATGTTATATATTTCATAATCTACTGTCTACAATTTAAAGCAGAGTATTCCAAGACTTTAGTCTTGGAATATAATGCTAACCATATAGCAAATACTGACTGTAACAATATATTCAAACTTGTGACACATTAATTATTGGGCTAATGAAAAAGACTACCACTCGACCTTAGATTTTACATCCTTATATAGACCAAGAGTTTATATTAAAATATTACATATTGCATTATTTATAATAAAAATAAGACTTCATTCTTACTTTATAAGTTATGTAGTTAATACTTAATATTCAAATTTAACACATACTCAATAATCGGAATTTACCTTGTAATATTTTTTATGTCTATTATGTTTCCACCCTATATATACTTGTGGCTACATCTAGGGTATAGAAATATCGAAATTATAATAAAAAGATAATTACATTAAAATCGAATATTACAACTTTAAAATTCATGTGACTATTGGGACCATATCGGCACATAGTTAGAACTCATGTTTGTACTAAGTAGCTTTAACTTTCCCAGGACATGGCAATATGGAGTGGAGAGATTACTTAGTACTCACTTCGAAAAATAAGGTCTTTATAGACACACTAATAAATACACACACATGAAACAAATATGTCCTAAAATGAGATACTCTAATATCACTATTTGAGTGATAAAAATTCAACATCTAAAGACCTCATTAATTTGGATAGCTTGAGGAAAATAGAAAAATAATAAGTATATGTGACATGACACTTACATATATTAATAAATTTGTTGAATAATGAAAAATACTTACCACTGGATCTCAGCAATACTTGATGTTCTAGTAAAACACAAGTGAATAACTGAACTACACAATCGACACCTAGGGTAGAGAACATCACTCGTAAAGGATAATCAAGTAATGGTAACTCTTCAGGTGGATTTGGCATTCTTATCACCTGAAAGTATACAAAGCCCATTAAGGTTCGTCTTTAGAGGCACCAAATAAACCTATTTCCATCTAATAAGTTGTGTTAAGCATAGCTGTTTCCTGGATAATTGCGAGTGGTAGGGGAAAGACTCTTATACTAGCATATAGAAGCAACTTAGTCCTCAAGGGTAGCAATGCATCTGTAGACAATTTTAGCTATCAACATTTTATTTGACTTTTACATTGTTATTAATTATATTATAATGTTTAATTATATTCATGACTAAATTTGAACTGTGTATGTAATTTTTATTTATTAAGAATTCACGTTTAATTTAATTATCAATATTTACATAATTAATTTGATTTCACTGCACTAACGTATTTGAGTAAATAAAGAAATGTAAATAAATACTTATAAGGTACTTATACATGCTTACAAGATGTACTGCATCCTCCTTTGCCACCTTTGCTATTTAAATAAATCTTTGCAATTTTTTTTTCATATTAACAATGGCAAAGATAGATAAATAAGGACGGTAGTAACTATGCCAGGACAAGAACAACTATCTTTCTTTTAAAAGTTTAAATTTATACTTACAACTGGTACTGGATCAAGATGAGGTTCAGATGGAGGTACATACAAACGTAATGCTTGCCCCGGGAGCGGAACTGGCACTTCATACAATAAATTATACACATATGATTCTGGACTAAGCCCAGGTCCAGGCTGTCTTGGCAATGACCTGCAAAATGTTACCAAAAAACTAATTAATCATTTATAGCTAAGTAGAGTAATGTTTATCAATGACTTAAACTAAGTTTAAAACTTAGGCAATGAGTTAAAGTTAAGGCACAAATTTGAAAATTTGTAAAAATCATGCTATTTCCCAATCTCTTAAATATCACTAACAAAATCAATGTTGTGTGGTGGTTACATTGTGAAACTGAAGTAACAAAAGGTTAATTACCTGAACAAATTCTCTAAAAACAATTGTGCAACCCTTACGTAGGGATACTGACATATGAGAGCTATGCTTTTTGCTACATAAAGTTTATCTTTGGTAATATCATAGTAAGTTAGGGCTGCCCCTGTATGTGGTGCAAGCTTGAAAGATCTAGGCAAAGATCTGGAGGTTTCTTTGGCTGAGCCTCTCCGGTGTCCAGGTGGAGTCTGCCCACTTGAAATTTCTGTGATATACATTGCCTGTAAAGAAATTAACCAAATAATTAAGTTTAAATATAACAATCTACAGTTACATTAATCATTTACAGTCTATTTATATTATGCATATCAATGTGCATTCTGTATGGTATACTGAATTTAAAAGGTTATTACAGTGTACCTGTAATGTATGCATTGCACTGCAGATGTTTCTGTTTCTAACTTCTTCATGGAATATAAGACTAAATCCATAGTATCTGGATGCATTTTCTCTTGTTACCAGGAAGCTGTGAAATTTTGGCTCTAGTGAATGTTTTTGAGTTCTAAATTGAAGGCCAGCTGGCAGACATAGCTGTGGAATAAAAAACGAAAATTATCATAATACATTAAGCAATATTTTTATATAATATTTTATTGATAGTTTTCATCTGATATAGGCAAAAGAAACATTCGATCAATATGGTGTCAACAAAACAAAGGCAGGCTTACCATACAAACTGCGTGCTCATCAAATGGATTACTGTGGATATTGTCAGGGTAATGAGCTAAGACTTTTCCCTTATACGACCGGTCAAGGGGCGAAATGTGTAAGTTGTCCCCTAAAATAAACAGACGATAATAATTTTTAACAACGAAGTCAAGTGGTAACAGCGACAATTTTAGAAACTGTAATTGTAATTTACCACAAAGTCGATCAGGCTCCAAACCGGAATCAAAATCCAATCCGCATATCGCAAAATAATCTGCAAAACGGCATCCCACAGATAAATCCGAGACGGACATATTCATATCGACCCGTTATTTATTAAAGACACTTTCTCTTTTAGCTTCACTATTGTAGATTTCATTCAACATCGTTTCTTTATTACATGTACACGAACAGTTGTAACAAACATTTCAATATTTCTCTCAATTTTAGAACCATTACGTATAATTAAATAACTTTAGTAAACAAGATCCTAATGAGAAGAGTCAGACCCATTGGACGTAAAAAAGGAACTCGAATCGAACTCGATTCGGACTACTCGGAGATCAAATCAAAATCACAGATACACAGCAGGCAGAATCGACCTTGTTCAGACTTCATACACCTAATGACATGACATTGCATGACATTAATATTCTTTCTTGTCAACTTCAAATTTAATGATAGGGATAATATTACAAACAGCCATTTGCTCTGTAAATGAATAATTGAAACCAATTTTACTTTGGCTAGAAAAATAAATATATTTTATTAATGATGTGATTTACCTTCAAACATTCTTCTCGTGAGTGTATATATATAGTATTTATTTTTATTAATTCCTTGTAATTTTTGAAATATTACCAAAAACCGAAATATATTTTTGTTTCATCTGCATTTGTTTATAACTTTTTCATATGCTAAAAACGGTTTCAACCTATTTTTATAGACATCATTTCGGATCGAATGAACCAGCACATGCATTTTTACGACTATTATCTCTATTATTCATCATTTACAATTCATAACCTAAATTTATATCAATACTCATAGTTTATAAATTAGAGTTGTAAAGGAGGTCATCTTAGCGGAGGCGAAGACGCAAGCGTAAGTTAAGAGCTTCACCTTTGCAGCTGCGGAGGGTAACGGAGACAGAGATGGACTTTACATAGGTAGGTATAGGTAGGTTCTTATAAAATATCCAATAATTACTAATAATCAAAATTAAAAAGAGGAAAATTATATTCACGAACAATAGCTTTGCGTATTTGTCGCCTTCCGTACCGGCTATACACTAAATAATTGTTCACTTAGTACTTAACTTGATGGTGCCGATAAGTAAGTGCGAAATATGGTAGAAAATACTTTATATTTAATGGTATATCTTTATCACAATAAAGATACTCATCTAGTTGCAACACGTAGCTGAGCGGCCGCGTCGACTAGTATGCCTCCTTGCGCGTTGTACGTCAAGATCAACATAAATAACCCTCCGTCATAACTCCGCAAAAAATTGCGGAGACGGATGCGGAAGCGGAGGTTCGATTTTTTGCGGAAGTTCTGCAGTAACGGAGGCGGAGGTGGAGTTCCGGTACAACCCTAGTATAAATTCATTCTCACCAACAATTTAATTTCGAATCACGTAGAGTAGGTGTAGACGCAGAGTGGTTCCCCCGCAAATCAATAAAAGGTGATTCCTAAAGGATTTTAAGAATTTACGGTGTAAGAGCGGAGGAATCAATGCAATCATATAAACGATAAAAATAGTATGACTGACGTAATAATAGATAATTTGGACAATATTATTTATTATTAATGTGCAGAGTGATAATCAAATAAGCAGTGATATGGATAGTGCAAAATTTAATATAGTAAGATTTAATTTTAATATTGTGTGTATAATTTATATTTGTTGTTATTTGTATGTTCGTTTGTTTAATATGTATTCTGTAATTACGGTACAATGTAGGTGCGGTACTTGCCATAGTGTTTCTTATTTTTTTTTTAATAACAGATTCATGCTGTCATTGTCAACATGCCATATTTATCAGTGTGTAGTAGAAGAGAGTGTGTTTAGTAATTTTTAGTAAATAATTTCGAATTAAAATTATTTGTTAGGCAGTTATGTTGTGATATTATTCTTTCAAAGTACCCATGTAACATTTATTCTTAATTTATTTCTATCTGAAACGGGTACATATTCTTTATTGTGATTTTTGGTAATATTAGCGATTATAAGGTGAGTTGTTTTTATATATTTCATATTATTATAGCATTCGTATGACTAATAATATTCTCAAATTTAAATTTAGGTATAAAGCAATACATTTAATTTTTTATAATAACAATAGATATATATTTTATTTAGCTATTATATAGGTAGAGTAGTGTAGTATATATTTTATATAAATTCTATTGATTTATATGAATTAAACATATTATATCTACATTGCTTTTCATTATGTAAAATGAATAAAAACTAAAGCGACGTGTAAAACACAGATACTTAATGTTAAGGAAAATCCTTGAACAATTATAAACAGTTTTGACTGATGCATGTGAAAAATATTATGTCAAAATCTTGTTGGGTAGGTAAATCTTCTTAGGACTTAGTTCAGAAGAAACAAAACAGACTCTTATAAAATGAATTTTGTTTCAGATGCTAAGGGGGAGAGTGCAACATCTACTACATTGTATTTTTTTTATCTCCTTCATATTTTTATTCTTAGTATATGCAGGGGCCATAAATTTAGATGAAAAAGAAAAGCAATTTCCTGATCCGTGGGAAGCATATGGGATTTATGGAACCATTATACTGTATGTCCTGAGGCTTCTGACCTTATTAACTATACCCCAAGTGCTGTGCAATTTTGCAGGATTAACATTCTTTAATGCCTTTCCTGGTAAGGTTAAGTTAAAAGGATCCCCATTGTTGGCCCCATTTATATGCATCAGAGTTGTAACAAGAGGTGGCTTTCCAAAACTTGTTAGAAATAATGTAACAAGAAATATGAATCTGTGCATAGATGTTGGTATGGAGAATTTTATGATTGAAGTTGTGACAGACAAAGCCATAAATCTACCAAATGACAGACGAGTTAGAGAAGTGGTAGTGCCGCCAGATTACAAGACTAAAACTGGAGCCCTGTTCAAATCCCGAGCTCTGCAGTACTGCTTAGAGGATAGTGTCAATACTCTGGCAGATAATGATTGGGTTGTTCATTTAGATGAAGAAACATTATTGACGGAGAATTCTGTGCGTGGTATACTAAATTTTGTATTGGATGGCCAACATCAATTCGGTCAAGGTCTAATTACTTATGCCAATGAAGAAATTGTCAATTGGTTGACTACACTCGCCGATAGTTTCCGTGTTGCGGATGACATGGGAAAATTGAGGCTCCAGTTTTATTTATTTCATAGGCCCCTTTTTGGCTGGAAAGGGTCATATGTTGTAGCTCAAGTAAGTTATTCTCATATTAATTTTTGTACAAGAATTAGTCATGTAGAGATTTGATGAGACGACTTTTTATTATAAAACATTGTCATATTATCAAATATTATATTCCTAGAAATAACAAAATGCATATTACAAATTTATGGAAGCAACTTTAATGCGTTATTTATCTTACAGGTAAGTGCTGAAAGAAAGGTTTCCTTTGATAATGGACTTGATGGGTCCGTTGCCGAAGACTGTTACTTTGCAATGAAGGCATACAGTGAAGGCTACTCATTTAATTTTGTTGAAGGGGAAATGTGGGAAAAGTCTCCATTTACATTATGGGATTTCATCCAACAGCGGAAGAGATGGATTCAAGGTATACTGTTAGTGGTACACAGTAAGAAAATACCTTTTCTTATCAAAGTATTCCTGGCAATATCATGCTATTCCTGGGTGACATTGCCTCTCTCTACTAGTAATGTTGTTCTTGCTGCCTTCTGTCCGATACCATGCCCTCACGTATTAGACTTGATTTGTGGATTTACAGGTGCTGTTAACATTTACATGTATATATTTGGTGTCATGAAGTCTTTTCCTATACATAGATTCGGTCCTTTGAAATTCGTTTTATTTATCAGTGGGGCTCTAGCTACCATTCCTCTCAATGTTGTTATTGAAAATGTTGCAGTTATATGGGGAGTTTTAGGCAAAAAACACAAATTTTACATTGTGAACAAAGAAATTAAGATACCAGTGACAGTATAATTATGTTGCTATATTTCAATAATATTTTGAATTTTTGTTATTATATAAATAAGCGCACAAATACATTTATGGGTATAATAATAAATTGCATTCATTTTAGTATTAAAATAATTTTGTAAAATGCGAAGGATTTTTGTGTATTCAATTACTGTGACTGATCCTATCCATGCTACCAAAGAATGTTACAATATTGATTAATTTATAAGTCTATCTATGACAGCTCATTCAGCTCATTAGCTTAAAAATCTTAACATTTTTATAAGTGTGTTGTTGATAAGGTTTTGAATTTAAATTTAATTTGAAGTAAGAAAAAAATAAGTTTCACTATCAACAATTCACCACTAATTTAAAATCATATACCAATCTGTGTCTCACAAGAATTTAATTTTTGAAGAATTAATTGTTAATTTCCTAAAATATAAACCAGTTGGCAAGCAATTATTAACATAATCCAATGATTGTTCATAAACATAACTATAGTTAAATTAAGGTAAATAATTTATAATGTAAAGTTTTGGTCACAAAGATACATGTCTACTGTTAAAAAGTATTATACCTATAGTAAGATAACATGTTTTTCTTTTCATAGTTAGGTTATAATTAAGTTGATAATACATAATTAGCAGTTTACAGTGTATTCATCACTGATAAAATATATTGTTTACAAAAAATACTTGCATGTCAAAGAATAATAATCAAAGTGTTCATTACATATTTTGATACATTCGCTTTTTTAAAACAGAATAAATCAGTACTGAAAGCAACCAATTAATAAATGTACCTATGGAATGTTTGATTGAACTACATACAATTTGAGCAATCTTTATGTAGTTTTAATGCTTTTTATAGGTGTAAAAGTATTTGAACCATTTCTTCTAACTCTTCTGTCCAGGCATCTGTGACTAATTTTTGATTGTATTGGTGATATAATATACAATGAATCAATAAATATTTATTAATGCACAGTGAATTCCATAATAACTTTGGTTCTTTGAACATTATGTGTCACCAGCAATCAGTTCAATGAAAACAATTTTAATTCTGTGAATTTTGTTTCGTTTATGTAGGATTATGATAAACAATAGATAAGTTAGCCACTGATAACAGGTGTGATTTGAAATATAATATAATATATACATTATAGAACTTATTAGTACTATATTAGTACTTAGCTGTAAATTATATATTCGGTATATTTTTTATTTCCGCGTTTTTTATGGATACTTTGATGTAATTCACCTCAAAATTTTAAAGCTATCCATGTTATTAGTTAGTTATTTTAAAAAGGCATCACTGTTAATTTTGGGTATTAATTGGTACTGTTCTATATTATATTATTGTGATATTTTGTTTAATTAGCTGCTTATTAACCTCGTAAGAAACATGGGGTATCAGAACAAATTTCCATCAAGGATAAAATTGAGTTCAGTATTGTTGCTTCATTATTATTTAAAACTAGCTGCGCCCCACGGTTTTACCCTCGTATTAGTTACTACAAAGAAAACTAATTTAGTATTTATTTGCATAAGAATAAACATTATATTTATAAAAACAACTTCGCAAATAATGCATTATTTTGGAAGAAATTTGCTTAGCATATAAAAGTCTACAGTGAGTTTACCTGAAAAGATGACATATGCTGTCGCTGACTTTTTTTTAGAACTTTTAAAGGGAATCAATTCTGCCATACATAATTTTTACGAAACTTTAACCGTTTACGCAGCGCATGCAGCTTAAGCTCTCATTTGAAAAAAAAAAAACCCGATTTTGAAACATCCTTCATTGGTGCTCCGCTCCTGCTGGTCTTAGCGTGATGATATACAGCCTATAGCCTTCCTCGATAAATGGGCTATCTAACACTGAAAGAATTTTTCAAATCGGACCAGTAGTTCTTGAGATTAGCGCGTTCATACAAACAAAGAAACAAACTCTTCAGCTTTATAATATTAGTATAGATTGTTATGCGTAACACTCACTCTAAGGTACTTATAGATATGCCATATCTTATTTAAATTTTAATGTAAAATGTATTTTAATTAAGTACTTCATTAAGAATTGAGAAAATAAAAGTTGGATAATGATATGAAAATGTTCAAAATTAAATTAAGTAATGTTTAAAAACGTGTTCTTGTTGCGCAAAGTATATAAGCTTTTGTATGTAAATGCGTGTACTGATAGGTGGCGAAAATAAAATATTGTGAATCATCTCTTTTTAGAAATTTTGAGTTTCAAGATAGCTATCATCTCATTTTACGTTTAAAGATAGCTCCTGTAGTTGTGCAGTGTATGTGAGTGCGTTCTTTGAGTTGAAATTTTTACCAAATCAATTTAATTGTTATAGAAACCTTATAGAAGTAATAAATATAAAAGGAAAGAATCCTATAGTAACGTTTGTACGCATTTTATAATTGTATAGAATTTAAATATTTAGCTTTAACTTATCTAGACTCAATAAATCTACAAATATTTTCACACATACCTATCAGTACGCGCTCAGAATTTGTACCACAGTATTCTGTCCAATAAATCTCAAAGTTGTCCTTGTTAACACACTTTGTATGTATATTTAAGCAATGCATAAGTTTTATTATGACTAAAGTATTTGATATAGTTAATGTTTGAAACATCCCATCGAACTAGTCATATAAATTTAGTGTTCATCAGTAAGCTATAAAAATATGATTTAATGTGTATGTTGTAATAATGAGCGATGAGACCTTGTTTTCTATTGATTTTGATATAATCGATCCATTACTATTTCAATAGGTTTTCTTATCTTCGAAGATAAATTGCGGTTTAATAACGATGTTAATTCAGAGCGAAGTATCTCATATGACAAAATGTATTTTTCTAAGTTACCGTTTGTGTTATTATTATTTAGAATTTTTCGTAATTTTATTACTAAACTTATTATCTTTACTTTAAATACGCCTGACATAATGTAGATATGCATTATTCTTCCAAAAGTAAAACTGCCTGTCGTGTTCTTACATACACGTATGATTATATACGTCTACAAGACACGGTGTATATGATTATCCTCATCAATAAGTGCAGACGTTGCTTATACTGCGAACATACATTATTAAGATAACAGTATAGGTACTGAGCGGTGAGTAAAATTGATATTGTCTTGGTATAATAGACAATAGGCAATATCTACCAATTTGTACAATATACGGCAAAACAATGTCTCATATAATGTTACTTATAAATTATGGATCACGAATTACCTCGTTAATTCATAATTATTATAACAAACGGTATTTGAATATATAGTCTAGTTGTAAATTGATTATTTCTCACAAGTAATTTCAATAAAGTGTAATCGTTTACCTTCATGAATAAAATTATGTGCATTTAATTATTTTTATTATTTCGAATAAGACCAATAGCATGATGCGCCTGATTTTTATATTATTGTCGTTCATGTATGCATTTAATTAACTAACAATATGTAGTGGGAGTCTCGTAAAAATAGTCCCACATTGGGACTATTGTTATGAGATTCCCACCTGAAGCCCACAAAGTCACAAAGGCATTGCTAGTCCATAAGACCAAGGGACTTTCCACTCAAGCGTATACCATATTTTTCGTTTCATAAACCCACACACGCCGGTGACTTCGAGATTGCAAGTTAATTCATGTATGCGGGTCGGACTGTGTTTCCGACTCGCATATATGAATTAACTGTAGCTGTAGACCGCCTAACTGGAAAATATCTTAGTTCGAACGTCTCTTCAAACAGACTGCACAGTCCCCGAGTCAGATCGTTGTAGCACAAACACTATTCTGAAACAGAAATAAGACGACCTGTGACGACCCGCGTGTGCCGAGCGGTCATCATACCGGTCCGACACGCAGTGGGTTCCGGGGTGTTGGCTATAGATTCTGTTATGGGTCTGGGTGTTTGTGTAGTAGAAAGCGTTGTTTAAAAATGTTGTGTGACGTGTGAAGCATAAAGACGTAACTGAAGACCTTTCTCTCGCTATCCAATGTCTAGAAATCCTTCGGCTCGTCAAACTCCTCCCAACGAAAATCCTGGTTCCGCCAGTGTTCTTACAGTATACATTATTAGGCAGTGTGCAATACAAGATAGGATATAAAATTAATACAATAGTATGTAAATGAAACAATGAAATAATTTGAAAACATGTAAAAAAATATCCATAACCATCAATTGTAGCATCTAAAACGAATCAGTAAACAAGGTTATCCTGCTGTTACGCAGGTATCTTTTACGTAGTCGGATAACGTACGTGGAACAATTTATTGTAAACAACCATTTAAATGGTACCTACCTAACAATTCCTAGAAGAACTGTACAAAACAATAAAAAATCAAATACCAACTGAACTGGTCTCCTTCACATATTAACGATCATTGATTATAGTAATATTGTAAGTATTATTAAGGGAGAGGATAATACCGCGCGTCTGATAATTCCGTGCATTGACGTATTGCAAATACTAAACGCCAAGGCTTAAAAATCATAGCGCCTACAACTCCCCGCAAGCACGGCCAGCTTACTCCGAGCAGCAACGGTATAACAAAGCATAGTGCAAGCTTTTACCGGCGTTACTTATAATTTAGCGGGTATTTTTGACGAGACATATGTTATTTAACAGTTATAATATAACATTGTTTCTGTATATTCCATTACTTATATATTATAGAATTAATGCCTAAATGGATTTGAATATACGATCAATTTTACTGTATTATTTTGAGGTTATAAAATTAAATGATCGAGTTTGGTAATTCCGCGCTATACCTATAGGCATAGTTAAGATTGACTAGTTGTAACATCATTCAAAGATTTGCTAACTTACCTAGTCATTAATAAAATGATATATGTAGTCTACATTAGTCATTGATCATAGTATATTTATAACTTTCCTTAATTTAACGAATCTTAATTTGTGTTATATTTCGTATTTTTTTAAAGTTGCTTTATTTTGTTCTAAAATAATATCTCAAGCTCTAAAAAATTTGAATTTAATTATTCTTAATATTGTTTTTATTTTTTTAAGGTAACTCTTTTGGGAGTTAACCAAAAGAATGAAATCTATTTGTACCTAAGTTTTACTAATACATAGGTGCTAGTTGTTTTATAATTACCTAAAATATTGAGATCCAGTCATTTGCTAAAGTTTTTAAATTATCCACAGCTAACTTTATAAACATACTTAGGTAAGTTAACTAAGTTCCATAAAATTTATTTTGGATGGTTTTAGCAAAGTTATTCTTGCTATCTGTCAGAACTAGAAATTTTGTATACCTACCTATTAATTGACTCCTACACGATCTCTATTAGCTTAATGAGAAGTCACGACAGTGCCCTTTTAATTTAATACGCCGCGGTTGCATGCAAGTCTAACTATGTGCGCGCGATATCTTGTATGCGTATAGATAGTTATATATGGGTCGGACAATGGGGTTCTGCCTTGGCATCCACTAAGGTTTATGGAAAAACGATCGTGGCGCCATTACTGTAAGTGCAGGCACGCTCGAAAGCAATCTATTAAAAGTTTGTGGACAAGTGATTCAGATTGATTGAAGAGCTTATTCTATTTGCTCTGCGTCTCACAAGGGACTAATGGAACTATCATTCAACGGCCGATTGCTACTTGTTGTCCTTTGCCCTCAGAAGTTGCGACTTTGTAAGGATGTTCGTTATAGAACCTATTAAAATTGTTTCAATTGAACGTTACTTTTGCAGTAATAATATATTAAATGTTCATCGCATAGCAGTTTGTATAGTGTATCAAATAATTATTCCGCGTGGCGGAGAGGTCACCACACTGGTCTGACACGCAGTGGGTCCCGGGTTCGATCCCCGGCCAGACAGACATTTGAATGATGAGTTTAGATTTCTGTTCTGGGTC
>MOOZ01002892.1:2170855-2185197 GCA_002930495.1 Cecropterus lyciades
GTGGCGGTGGTGCTTCCGAAGTCGAACCACAAAGAGTTCTACCACCTTAAAAAGCATTATAATTATCATTATAAAATTATCATATTATAAAAATAAGAGCATATATCAATATCTACATAAAACCTCGCGATGCGATGCTATATGTCCAAATATTGTAGTTATGTCACTACAACCACTTTTTACATTTTAAAAGTTAATAAAAAAGCTGACTAAAATCAGACTATAATAACCATATTTTCATAATTATCCTTATCCAAATAAATCATTTCATATACAAATCTGTTTCAATACCTGTAGAAAACTTTTTGAATTACTCAAATCGGACACTCCATTCAGAATATATTACGAATTTAAGAAAATAAACACTGCCGCCGCCACGCAATGCGTGCGCAACGACAGTATGGCCCCTCGCAAATCAGCCGAAGCGTAGGCCTGGCTTAGTTCGAGAGGTATATTATCACCGAGAAACGAGTCAGTAAATTAGACAAACAAAATGATTATGGAAAAAGTACCTGATGATTTTATATGTTACAAATCGATTGATAGCGTGCGTAATTTCGAAGATAGTACTACGCCACACTACCCACAAGAATTTTTAAATTCCCTCAATCCTGCCGGCTTGCCATGTCACGAATTAAAATTGAAAGTTGGTACTCCCATTATAACAGCTCTCGTATGTTCCGCGGAACTAGATGATACTGACGAATTTGCCCATATCTTTTAAAGCCTGCCATTTGCTGTGAAGATATCGTTTGTCCTTACAATAAATGAATATCGGGGACAAACTTTCTCGATGGTTGGCATCGAACTAAGAAAAAGTGCTTTTCTCATTGGCATATGGCCTTTTATACGTCGTCCTTTCTCGAGTAGGATCACATGAAAATCGATATGTTTTATTGCCACCTACAATTACCACTGTTAACATAGTCTACAGTGATGCATTTTCATCAATGAAGTATACATCAAATGTAAGTAAAAGAATGTAAAAAATAGCTAAAGTTGTAGACTGCAATAGAATTTTTTGTTTTTTTTTTTTTTTTCAATTTTGAATATTGAAACAATTTCAGTCATGGACGTTTTAAGTAGCATATTTTAAGAAATATATACTCTTATAAACCTACAAAATGTTATTTACTAAAGCAATAAAATGTAAATAAATGTATGTACAAAAATGTAAACAGCGAAAAAAAACTTACTCGGGCACAAAAAGTTCAACCATTATCTGTTTATATATTTATCCACACGTGCAGATGTAAAGCCGGGAAGTAAAAACACAACAGACTACAGTGCCTACATTAGCTTGCTTATTTTTTCGTTCTCAAATTTGGAATTTTGCAAAGTAAAGACATATTTGGCTCAGTGTATTTTCGCAAATTTTAGCTGCTTATTAGTTAATTTTAAAAAATATTTCTTTAAAATTGGTGAATATGTTAACGTTCTGTTTTCAGTAAATAAAGGGCATTTGTAAAATTTCAGAAATGCTAGGACCAAAGTTTACGTAAAATAGAAAATAACGAACAGCAATACCTTTCATGTCGAGTTTTGGACTTATTTATGGGCATCGTTTTAAAAAGCCTTCTAAGCTGCACTCCTCCCATACAGAAACTCAATTCACCAAATCATTCACGCTATTAGGCATTTTTTTAAGCGCGGGTGAAACCGCGGGGATCTGCTAGTTTCTTATATTTATGTAACACGATTGTACTTACCTATGTAAGTATATTGTAAGATTTATCTCCAATTGCGATGACGTAGCGCGGGATGCGTCATGTTTATTTATTGCGTACCTACCTAATTATGAAAATTTCGTTTTGTTATGTTGTTACCAAAATGTTTAATTTACGTTCCTTGGTTACAGACGTTGTTAGTAGTTTATTCCTATAATATTTCTTTCACATATGTATATATTTCGGGATAGATTATTGGGTAGAGGTATTAATTATTACCTAGTCCTTCTACACGAGATCTAGTCGATTCTAATCTCCGTCTTGATGTAACATAATTTTTATGAATATATTTTCTGTTTTTATATTTACCTACAACTAAAGTAACCTGTTGGTGCAAAAACTATAGATATTTTATTCAACTAATATTTAATGGTTAAACTTGCCTTTAAAGATCAAATCACAAACACAATATTGTACAATACTGTATTAAATATCATAAAATATTTTAACTATTAAAAAAGTTACAGTTTCAACTATGGCAGTATCTGTATCACTCTTTTTTGGAATAAAATATCCAGAAAATCTTAAGAGTAAGTTCATTATGTATGACAGACGTTCAGACCAGTAAAACCTTTGAGAAAATACAGCGGAATCGTAAACGTCTACAAGGACAAAAAAGTACATTTATTATGTATCTATCTAAAATTTACCTCGGATGTGTCTGTTTCTGAATTAGATTTCCTAATATTACTTACCACGCAGAGCATGCAAATAAGATAGCGAAGAATTCTACCTCCCTAACAATACCTACCTGATCTTGGATCCATTTCAAACTCGTTTCAACAAAATAAAGGACAAAAGTCTAAAAGGTAGCCGTCGGTCGTAACTGTAAAAGTTACGACCGACGTCCACATGCATTATACATACGACTACGTAACAGTTCGAACCCAAATAAATTGGTAACCTTAATCCTAGGTAACAAATTAGTAGTTGATTGGGCAGAGAGAAAATGGCGATGTGGGTACGTTTTTGGTGAAAATAATATTTTCTGTACAATTTCTGAGCATGTTATTTATTACTCAACTGCGTCAGAAGGAGGGTAATGTTTTTCGAGCGTATGTATGTATGTTTGTTTGTATGTATGTCCATTTCTTTGGCACGCGCTACGGATTGTGATGTATGGCATATCATTAGATCGTTTCAGTTTGAAAAGTATATTAATCAATAGGCTACATATTTTTTATAAATAGTGCCTGAAAATCTATCATGACAATTGGGTATCAAAAGAAAGCTAGTAAATAGACCATTCTATAAATATATATATTGCATTAGTTTTACTGGACTATTTTGACGAAAAGTCCTATTAAGCATTAATTTAATTGTATCATTATGAACAAAAAAACATTTTAAGCAGTCGGGTTTTTTGTTTTAGTATTTTAACTATGTTTCTAGTATGAGGTACCTACTGTTAGGTTGTAACATGAGCCACGGAATTAATGCAAAGTGATATAACAAAATTTAAGATTACAAGTTTTTACACACAAATGAAAATATAAATGGCGTTTGTTACTAAAAAAAATTGAGCATGCACTTCATGTAAACGCTTTATCTTGTTCAAATTTACTCGATACATTGCATTAGAGTTATTAATCTACTTTTATGTTTTTTTTTTCAGGTAAGTTTTATAAATACGCCGATGAAAACCTCTATAGATATTAAGGGTATGTAGATGAGTTTGTAATAACGCGCTAGAACACTAAAATAACTTGACTCCATCGCTATTATGACTCATGTATGCACTTTATAAATATTTGTTAATATGTTACAATATTGTTGAAATATTTTTTGTTCTTAATAAAATAATTTTCATATCTAAAAGATTTTAAAATGTTGAGTGATTATGTTCTACGCCAAAATTTTTATTAACATGATACTTAACGTTAATAATAATATAAAATTATCGTTTTATATCTTATTATACCTTTTTATACCCTGTAGAACTAATTTTATAATCATTTGAATGAATTGGCATGACTTTGACGTTAATATATTCCATAGCATAAAAAAAAACTTAACAAAGAGTAATATACATACGTGTACATAAGTGTACTTTTTCTTTTACAATATTTTGGTTCTTGTGTAAAAATATTGATAGAGTAGTCAGTATTATTTTATATTACCTACAAAATTAATTCAAGATAACCGAATTAATAAAACTGAATTTTTAAAATACGCGGTCTAGTGTAAAACCTTTATCCCTGAACCTGTTTATGATATGTGATGTTATAAACGAAGTAATATGTTATTATTAAGTGTTTTGTTTCCATTCACTTCTATACCATTAAAAATGTAATAAAACGGACTGTAATGTGATTTTTTCAACTTAACTATAACATTTCATATGAACACGATTAAATCGATCATCTGTATATATTACTCTTAGATAAGTACATATATATTCTGCCCAGCAGTGTAAATTGCATTGTTAACATTGTACGCTTTGTTCATTACGTTAGGGTGTAGTGATGATAAACTCAGATATGCAAATACACAATTACAAATTCATTTGCAATGAGTGCATGGAAACATTGTCAATTCATTTCCTCTGAACTGTAGCGAATCCCAATGGTTGCTTTATTTGTTTATTCCTTCAAAAAATTTTGACGGTGCTTACACTTTTGTAATTTTAGTGCTATATTTGCGCTATTTAATTCTTGCTCATGTATGTATATACTTTTAGCGCTCAAAGATTAAATTTTTATATTCAATTGTACAAGCTGTAGTGTCTATTTGCTAAGGTTTAATCTGCGAATGAAACCTTAACATATGTATTAAAACACATATAACCT
The DNA here is from genome assembly GCA_002930495.1 of Cecropterus lyciades. NCBI lineage: Eukaryota > Metazoa > Arthropoda > Insecta > Lepidoptera > Hesperiidae > Cecropterus > Cecropterus lyciades. The sequence continues at coordinate 2,175,372 of MOOZ01002892.1, forward strand.
TCCATATTTAGATAGAAAACTAGGCATAATTATATGCTTGCAATGACAATAATAATGATAATAATAAATAATGTGTTGATAGCAAAACATATACTATAGAAATAACGCAATCGAACCTTGGACTATTTCGTTAAAAAGTTGATCAGCGAGTTACAAAAAACTCAAAAGGTTTAAAAAAAAACGACTATTTATAGTAGGTATGTTGTAATCATTTGCTGTGTTTTGATAAACCCAGATAGAGGTATGTATAAGTAGTATGTTAAAAAAAAATAAGGACACAATTTTTGGAATTGCATATAATTTATCTAAATTTAAATGTTTATTTTACTATTTATTATTCGTATATCGTTATGGATTATTTTTATACCGCATTGTTTTTAGAAGATAGTTGTTACTTTTACGTAAATAATCGCAATCTCCTTAATACACCTAATATTTAAATATTAGGTATATTAAGGATTTTTTAATATACCTAATATTTAAATATCACTTCATAAAACACGTGTTAATAATTTAGCTTGTGCTGCCATAAAAGCGGCATTTATCTTAAATATTAGCGATTTCAGAAAATTGATAAAATTAGGGAAAATTCAGTAAAATTTAAAATATATTTTCGTAGCACCGTTCGTTAATAAATAATTCAAACAAGGTTTACAAGTGTGATGGAACGTAAGGAATTTTTAAGGCATTGGTGGGCGCGGGGCGAGGGTGAAGGGGAAGCCGCCCGCCCAAAGCGAGCGGCAGTTGGCTTTAACCTCGTGGGCGCTCGCTCGCCCGGAGCCGGTTTCTCTCGCGATTAACGTAAACATCGTTACTTTACGTCCGCGCCGCGATTTTCGATTCCCTACACCAAGTGCTTACGAACACTTTTTAAATTCAATTGTATGATAACTGACAAGTGATTGTTATAGTTTGGGACGGTATTTGTAGTGCAAAGTTCGCCATGTGCGGCCCTGATGCGGCTGCAGCCGCCGGCTGATTGCATGCATATGCACATGTTGACCCGTGCATTGGTAAGTACCTTTACTTTTATGTTATCTTAATTATGTATAGATATGTAATAATCGTAGTCACTGCCACATTGAAATAATCATTATTAAACGGTGTTTGCTTATCTGTATGACTACACAGTAAATAGGTATGCTGTTATATTACGAGTACAGGTAAAGATAAATTGGTATTAATGAAACACATACACTTACATATGTTATTTAATCTGGGTCAGTTTGGAAAATTTCAAAACCGTACCAAATATCAAAAAACACCTTTTTGGGAACCATTTAATATTGTATTTTTATGATAACAACGTCAATGTCTTAAAGGCTGGTAAATTATGTATTATAGTTACATACAATTTTGGTGTAAAACAACAAAGACTCTTCATAAACAATTGTGCGAGCATATAGCGTAAATATATATCATGTTTAAAAACAATTGGCGCCATAGCGCCGACGACGTCGCATTCGTGTTCGCAAATTTATTTGTACTTAGCTACGAATTCGATCAAAAATTTGTTGTAAAAAATATGGTTTATATTTACAATGTTAAAAAATTGCCAACATGCCTTAAGAATATGAAATGCCACGTAGAGTCGAGCTTTAAACTTCTTGGTTAATTCTAAAAACTATATTTAACTTAATTGGCTATATAATGTCGTAAAATATTACAGTTAATATATTCTCTTAAGAGCAATACTCTTACCTATATAAATTGATTAAATTTAGGTAAGTTCCGCAGGTATTCAACTATTGTAATTCATTTCTCAGAGATTAACTCTTTAACCTGTTTCTTTTTAATCAGATCATCTTAACCACGAAGTATTTGTTTCCTTATTTTCTTATTTTAATTTGAAACTGAACTTCGTATCATTACCAAAAGTCACGGGAATTACGCGCATGATTGTACTTGAAGAAATTCGAAAATTTTCAATAACTTGTGCTATAATTTTGAATAATCAATTGGTTCCTTGTACAAATTCTAATTCCATGGCTAGTTAAACTCATTTTCCTTGAAAACAATAGCGTAGGTATTAAAAGCGGGAATGATCTACGAACGAGCTGAAATAACCTCGTTATTTTGAGTTTAACATCGTGAACGTATAAAGATATAGTTTACGAGTTTAACTCACAATTTCACTGAAAAAGAATACGAGCAACGTTCGACTAAATATTTACGTACGATAAAACGTGCCGTAATTGTTATTGCATTATACACGCGCCTTCAACACATTTCAGTTTTATGGTTTGACTTATAAAAAAATAATGTGCCTGCTTAATGAAGTACACAAGGATTAATCTTGCATATATACCCTTTACAACGTTTTTATAGTCCTATAAAAAGTTGATTGGAGGAATATCTGTTGGCATGGTTACTATAAGTTGAATAGCCTAATTTTCCGAGAATTATACTTTGTCTATTTTTGCTTTACAAATGTGGAAGATCTCAAACTAGTCCCAATTGAAGAAATTATTACAATACATGGAGGATTTATTGTCGATATATATATATATATATATATTAAGGTTGCACCACGTATAGAGCTACAACTGTTGGTATAAAGTACCTACGTATTTAATGTCTATTCTCTTAGGATTCTTGGTAATTCCGTCTAAAGGTACTGTTCTCAGCATACTGAGTACCTCTTTTCTTTGAGTCTTCTTCGTATGGGATTATATAGAAAACAAGTACTCTTTGCACTCATTTCAAGTACTCACTATAGACATGGAATATCAGAAAATTAAAAGAGGACTGAATTCTTTTTAATTCGTAATACGTAGCTACACGCAGAACTATTCCATATAACAAAACACTGTAACATTGAAGACTGCTGCTATAAGCCAGAAATAGATGTTTCGGTGGTACCTTCTAATCGAAACATCAAGAGTTGTACCCTCATTAATAATAATTACCACCATCAATTGCTCTCTCTCCGACCTCTGACTATTAGAAACCTATTCCTTTTGAAAATTAGTATAGTTAAATGTCGGTACATTCAAGTAAATGGCACTTAATTCAATTGGAATGTGGAGTCTTTAATTTGATTTCACTAACGATGGACCTCGTGCGGAGTTCGTCTGAATAAACTAATACATTCCCACCAATACCTATTGAAAACAACGTAACACGCAATTCTGTTATTGGTTGAGAAACATAATATCGTATTTCATTTTTATACAATGGAAGCAACAAAAGAGTATTATACTCAACTGATAGTAGGTAATTAGTCTCTCATATAAATTTCTAATTGATTCCAAACTTGAGCGTAGTTGTAGCTTTGCCATTACGCCTATAAATGTCTATACTTTACGCACTTTTATATATTTTCTAGGGCTATCTGTCCCTTATGTGCGTCTATCAAGGTTTAAGGCGGTAGAACACTTTGTGGTTCGTCTCCGTAAGCACCACCGCTACAGCTATTTCAGTATAATGACAAAAGTATTGTACGCTGTTGTGTTCTGGTCTTTTTTATCAGGTTGACCTAACAAATTAGCATGCAGTCCATCTAATGGCAAGTGGTTACTGCCGTCCATGGACATCTGTAAGCAACTTCATATAGAACAGGGGTTCTATCTGAAGTCGATTACAGATGCTTTGCCACTCCCGAGGACTGAGATGATCGCCACATATATAAGTGAGCCGGCAACCACACCCTTCCAACGAAACGCAAGAATTGCTTCACAATAGAAATAGGTGTGGCGGTGGTACCTCCCTGGTCGAACTACACTAATCCTACTCGTACCATCTGGCAAAAAGGGTGTGGTAATTTCAACTTAGTTTTCAGGGGTAGCAAACGCATTTGTGGCTAACCACAGCTAAGAACGATCTTATCTGGTGTTGATTACAGATATCAATAGGCGGCAACGACCAGTTTCCATCAGGTAGATTCCACGCTCGTTTGCTACTTCCATATAGTAAAAAACTCAATCTAAATAACACAGAAATCTTTGTAGGTACCCCAAAGCAATCACAAATGAGTAGCCGCTTTTAAGGTGTATCTTATAATATCTCATATACCTAAATAATCTGCTTAACCGAACTCTTCAAAACAAAAGAGGTAGACTTACACCAAATCAATAATAAAAATTGGAGTTGGTATTACATATGTAATACCAACAAAGTAGAGCTAAAATAGATAAGTAGAGCTAAAATAGGTAAGATAGTTGGTATTACATATGTAATACCAACAAAGTAGAGCTAAAAAATAAATAAATATTTTTGTTATTAAAGACTTTGATATAAATTAAAAAACGTATCTACTTAATTGATCTTTGTGGTTTAATTTAAAATGGAATTTAAAAATCTAAAATTCTCTACGGTAACGACTCAGCGTGCTAACAAATTACGTACTTGGGAAAAACCGAATTGTTTTGTGACGATAAAATCATTATTCAGTTTATGTACGTGTAAGTTGTTAGTATACATTAGGGGTCTATTTAAATAATATTATTATTTTATGAAAGATTCTCTTTCCGCTCGGGTTTTTAGCTGAGTCTTGTTACTCAGCTTTAGATAGATATTCTATATTATGATAGTTACGTGAATTGCTTACTAATGTTTTAAAATCGCCGAACTATGGTTGTGGTATTCAAGATTGGATTTCTGTAACTTAATATAGATGGACCAGTAGTATTATTATAATAATTATTTTTTGTACATATGTACATGTATAGTTACAGAATTAATTGTAATTTTTTGTATTTCTTTGTTTTAAGTAGAAAAAATATTTTATTGCTATAATAAATAAACTCTTGACCATTAGGAAAAAAGTATTATGTATGTCTTTCACAGTTCAATTCTGCATAGATAGATAGATGGATATTTATGAGGGATAGGAAATCATAGTCTGATGAGAACTATTGCTTTGTATATAAAATATTATAGAAACATGTACGTGCAGCATGTAATTAATTAGGCCACTGGGTGTAACCGCATACATTAACTAATTAATAAGTATATTGGGTGCAAAATATGTGTCTAAGATTTCATTTAAAGTACAGACAAAGACCACGTCAGACACGTACTCAAACGAACAAAATTTTTATTCAATGCGTATTAACGTAAGGTGGGTGGACCATTTAAGGCCATGCTCCTTCGAAGGACAACTGTAAAAAAATCATAGTTATTGTCATGTAATGACAAATTCCTTCCTCTCATACTTAGCTCCATCAAATCTAAGGACACACGCAATGGCGAGTCGCTCGCGTCGTTATTTCATAAATGGGGTCCCCCCGTTCCTAGACTTCGATTGTTAAAATTATAATTTGCACGCACAGGAAAAGATAATTTCTTCTGTAAATACCCCATTATTATCTTATTTTTTATTGTAAAGTGTCGTATAAAAATTGGTTATGGTACTAAAGAAAAAAAATTCTCCAACTTTAGTTAAAATATCGGTAGTTTTCCTAGGAAAGCCGGTGGTTCCTTATAAGGCCAAACAAAAATTTAATGATTGGCCTTGCTAGGGTACATAGGCCTTACTAAGAACATTTACAAAACATGGAAATATGAATACTTAACTTTTAGTTATAAACACGTACCGTGAAAGTTGAAACCATGTTTTACGTTTATAATATTAATAAGAATTGAATCAACTCTTTAACTCGGACTGAATTGAAATTTTGTTCAAAGTTATTTTATTACAGCTATATTTTTAAATTTATTTTATGCACGAAAAAGAAAAAAGGAATTATTATAATTTCACAATGTATCGTATTTTCTTATATTTTCGTTTTTTAATCTTAGGAACGGTTGATTTTAAATATTCCTAACTACACGACTATGTGCCATATTATCAATTCGTAATAATGAGAGTACTTAGCGCGTAGTGTCTATTATTGTATTAAATACATAAAAGCTGGTTCGGAACATTTTGGCTTTACAAGGAGCGGATCCTTAAGGCCATTTTTTTTAAATTTCAATATAATTATATAAATTGTCATCGATATATTACTCATTATTATAATTTTTAAATAATTTCAATTAATTTATTCTTAGTTATACGATGGTGTTCAAGGCATGTTCATTGAGTTTTTTAAAGAAGGTTATACTATATTAAGTATTTAATGTTTTGTTTAAGTATAAGAGCTTTTTGAATAGTTTTAGTAAAAGTGTAGATTATGATTATTACAACTCTAGTTTTATGTTGAACGACTGATTTATAATATTGGCATTGTAAGGAGCCCTGTTCCTTGTAAGGCCATTTGGGAGAGCTTAATAAATAGTGGTTACATGTAGAATAAAAAAAACAATAACAAGTATGATAAACAATAAAACAAAGTGTTTATTAGTAATTTGTTTCTTTCATGTATCCAGTAAATGAAGGAATAATAACTGTTTATTGGTTAAGGTGGCCTTTCATGGTCCACCCACCTTATATATTTGTATCTATCGTATTTTAGTTAAAATATTGTATTAATTGTAAAAATATTATTTTGTCTACCAAGTCACGTGTCGGACACGTTCAATGTCCGTTGATATAATGTACCGTTAGTGCTAATGACGTAAATATGTCGTTAAGTTGTATGAAGTTTGACATAACTTCAATTTCAGCCCACTGATGTTAGGGACACAGGTGGCTTGATTTTATTACATTACCTCCTGCCAGAGGGCAGAGTTCGAGATGAATTTTGAAAGTGTACGTTTATATATTGTTTCATATTAGGTTCGTTTCATATATATGGTACTGTAAATGATACATTTAAAGAAGATTGTTACCTATAAAATTATTCACTAAGGTTTTTCTTGAAATAAATTAGGAAAGAAACAGAAAGGTACAAAAGCAGTACTTTGTTAAAAAGAATTATGTTTTTAAGATGTAAAAATTAAAAACAATAATATAAGAAAACGATTATCCGCGCTCGGCTCCCCTTTAACGCACCTATTGTAAATCCCTTGATACCTACTTTCCAGGTAAAATAGGAGGCTATATTTGTCATTAGGCTTTTGTACCTTTGCGTTATATTCCCGTTAAGACCCCGATTAACCGTTATTAGAGCAGTCTATGTGTAAACTGATTTTTATACAATTTACCGGTTTATTGTCTATCGCTGATGTCCCATAAATTAGAAACTGCTTATGGAATCAATAAAATAGATCTTAGAATATGTTTAATTTTTTGACATTTATTACCCGACTGCGTCAGAAAGAGGCTAATGATTTTCGAGCGTATTTACGTATGTATGTATGTTTGTTTGTATGTACATTTCTTTGGCACGTGATACAGACCAAACGACTGGACGTATTGTGACGTATAACAAATCATTAGAATCGTCTCAGTTTAGAAAGTGAGATAGGCTATATTTTTATAAATGGCGCCTGCATATAGTGGAAAGGGGGGGGGGAGGAAGGACGACTTTTTTATTATCACAACAATATCAAATGAAAGCTAGTAAATAGACCATTCTAAATATATTTATTGTAAAATTTTTACTTGACTATTTTGACGAAAACTACTATTATAATATATCTATATATAAAACGTTTGAAAACCGGGGAAAGGGGAAAAGGTTTATATTTAGTAGGTATTACCTACGTTCTTAAAATCTTACTGCTTAAGTGTAATTACGAACTGGTCTTTGATCACGGCCGCTATTATTAAGTACTTACTAATAATATATATGTAGCAGACGGATATCAACTGGTTGCCCGTTATGTTAGAATTTAATTGTTTACGAGAATTCGAAAGCCTCATAATTAGCCGTTTTCGGAACAAGGTTATTATTATAAAAGGCGGCAATTAATTGAATACCTAGATTATAACCAAATGTCACTATTGCTCTGTCCTTTGCCTTGGATGCCTAATGTCGTTTTAGTTGTGTGCCCGTAATTAAATATGAGAATAATTTGGTAAGACGCAGGCTCGGGGCATGGATGCTGCGTAATCAAGTAGGCTCTTTATTCCGGAGCGTTGTGACCGAGGTCTGATTGCCGTCCCTTTGCACAATCAGCCTCCAAGTCACGTGCTCATTTCTCTTATTTTATTACAAATTGGGGATTTTGTCTGATCTTGCTATTTAATTTTTGCGTTTCTACCTAATAAGAAGACAATTTGCGTTTTTTGGCGTATTGAAGTATGCATATTACATTATATACCCTACCCTTATAAAATATTTTCTCAACCTTATTTATATGTATTAATTAAGAGGAGATAGGTATTATACGATTTATGTTATTAATATTTTTTAATTAATTAAGTTATAGTATAAATACATATTCGATGCTCTACATCAACCGCGGTGCTTGTACATTATTTTACCTATATTTAATTAAAAAAAAACCTATCTTTTTAGCCACAATATATTGTTTCTTCGCAATAAAGATTTGATTTTTTTTAATAAGCCTGAAGTAGCAAATGAGCATGCAGTTCACATGATGATAAGTGAGATGATTGCAGCCCATGGACTTGTAAGCAATTTTGTATAGAACAACTGAACTATCTGAATTCGATCACAGATGTCGCCTCATATTATAAGTGAGCCGGTAACCACACCCTTCCAACGAAACAAGAACTGCTTCACGCTAGATACGTACAGGTGTGGCGGTGGTAACTCTCCGGTCTAACTACACTGGTTCTACCATCTGGCAAAATATTCGTTTATAAATTAATTAGTCTACACAGTTGCTACAAATCAATATTACTGAAACCAAAATTTTAGTAATTAGCTTTCATTTCAATGCACTGAAAAGGATAATATATAAATTATAGTAGTCAAATCCATCATTTTGTTGTACTGTATAATTTGATATCATATGAAAGTAAGACAACGTTTATTTTTTCTTTTGAGTGCATTAATAAAAGCTTGTTTCTAAAAACATTTTTCATACTTATTAATTCTTTTTCTTATTTTCAGTTTTTCATGTACATAATATCCTTTCATTTGATATGTAATCCACCATTTTATGATGGCTGCCATCTCGGATTTGATGTTTTATCATGGTGTATTATATTCTACAAGCTAAGCCCCTTTATTTTCTTCCAATTGTTGCGACGGCCATTTATTTTAAGACTTATCGAGTGCACCAATGACCAAAGGGCTGGCGCTTACCTCGGCCAGAGGATTAGCATAGCAATCCATCGAGGCAATGTCGCCAGCATTTTGGGGACGCTTCCCAAGGTCAGCAATTTTGATGAAGCCTACTATATTTAATGTTTATATATATAATTTTTACTTTTTATGCCATCAATTACAAACCAAAAATTAATAGTTGAATACATTTTAATATGTAACATCAATATTAATAACTAGCTGAGCCCGCGGTTTCACTCGCGTTTAAAAGAAATGTATCGTGACATACATTAACCGAAATTTTATACCTTTAATAATGTCTATTTTATTCTTTTTAAGTACATGTTTTGCGGGAAACATGTACTTACATACAACCTGTGCATTTTTCCGTGATAAAAAGTAGCCTTTGTCATTTTCTGACCCTTAAGCGACTACCACTGTGGTAGTCGTGCAAAAAATCTTTCCGAGCCATGTTATAAACAGAAACATAACTATCCCACGGGAACCTTATATTATTTTCATTTTAATAAGTAACCTTTATGTTATACCAGACTATAATATATGTCTCTATTAAACTTTATCCAATGCTATCCAGCCGTTCTGACGTGATTGAAAAACTGACATCTACCTATCCTCACAAAATTTCGTTTTAATAACTATTTAAGTCGGGTTTTTATAATAAAGTTGGGTTTTTATAAATAGTTGTCCAATTGGTTTAATTTTTTACGCAGTTATTAAAATATCTTTCATAAATGTTATCTTACATGACTATAATCGTACTTATAATTTATTTATTAATAACAAACTATTAATCTATGACT